>JAJHJA010000617.1:0-45065 GCA_021202915.1 Heliconius himera
TAAAACTCAAGCCGTATTTTGTTTTATATCCAGGAACATCTGCTTATAGAGAATTAACAAAAAACACTTTCGTTGTAAGGTATAAAGTCGATTTTAGTCTAACAATTGACAAGCTAAGCCATTACATATCGTTAAGTTTACCTACTTGAAGCCGCAGCTACTGGCAGCAAAGTTTATTATTGTTTTTCTATACTGTTACAGATTGTATTCAAAACATAAGAAGGCGTACGCTTCAGTCATTTCAAGAGTATATGCGAGGGGTGTCGCAAGGAGCTACACTCGGTCACATAATATTCAACTTAGTACTGACTATAAAAGTGAAGTGATTGAAAATATTTTGACATTTGTGATATCTGGATGTGTCTCCAACGGGACGACGATGGTTATTACATAGATGAGGCGGTAAGCATAGATTTAGATTATTTATTGCAAGTTTTTTTAATATATTTTAAAATGTTAAATTATCACAAAAATCTAAAACTATATTAAATGATTTACTTTGCTCACGTAAGTTTACATTTGTATTATAGAAAAAGAAGAGTTTGTCAATGTCTTATTTTCTATTTTTATTAATTTAACTTGGCCATTTATTAGCTTTACACCTTTATCATGGTATTCCGAAACAATTTAAGATACCGATACGTGTTAAATGACGGAAATCAACGCCGCAGCTTTTGTACTAGAACGGGAAAATGAAAATAATCATACCCCGAGTGACGTTGGAACCCATATACACTGCGTTTGAGCTTAATGTAAGTTAAGTCCAACTTTGAGCGGTAAGTGGAGAAGTGTCAGTAGATAAAAAGTGATTACTATTTAATAATAAACATATATACTCACGCCTAAGAACTCGGTTTTAAATATAATCATGATATATCTATATATCTGTCAATTAGTACAACTTTTTGCACTTTTTATAAGATGAAAGACGACATCTTAATTTTATATATTCAAATATTATTATTAAAAAGATTTGATTCTCTCCTTTTTCTATAATATAAATGAAAACGTTGAAATTTTTATACGTTTTCTAAATAAGTATCTTAAGATTAGGTTACCTGGTAGGCCTCTGCATACTCTGCTATGTGCGAGATACAGCGATAAAGCTAAAAAAATAAGTAAGTTACAAGTAGTTATGCACGTTTTTAATAAAGAAAATCTTTTATATTGGCTAATTAAGAGATGCCCCAATTCTCTTCTTCGTCGTCATGCATTCGTAGCGATTGCGGAGACATTTTTTCGTGCCATATAAATGTGCTTTAATATTCTTAGTACTGATTACACAGTAAGGGCAGGTTAATAAACTTATATCATGATTTGATGTCAAAATATATAATTAGGCCTATAAAAGCACTTTTGATCAACAAATAAACTTACAACACAAAAAAAATAATCCTTGAGGATTCTCCTCCTATTGCGTGTTGAATGGCGGAACTTAACGCCACGCTTTCCCTTGCCGGGAGAAAAATAAAAATATTAAATATTTCATTCCCCCAAGTGGAAATTTAATTTACAACCGTCGCGTAAGGTATTTGCACGTTTGTGGCCCTGGGCCACGACGGCCTCATACTGGTATAAGTAGTTTCAATAAATTAGCATGAAACGTGGATAGCAAGAATAAATTATTCACGCTCCTTCTAATTATGCTATTTTCATCCGTTCTTATCTATTACGGAATAATAAGCACTTATTAGAGGCTAGATATGTATGTTTATATGCAAAATTTAATTTTTTTTGTGTGTATGGCTTTTTATAATTTTAACGTTATTACTATTTTTGCTGTTGCTAGCCTCACATTTTGTTAGGAGTTTGCTTCACTTGTTATAAAAGTGAACTAAAAAAGTACCTACCGTATTAGATACTGTTATAATCTTTGAAAGGTGGAACAGTAGTAGAGAAATTAATGTACAGAATATATGCAGCTTCACGCTTTTCCCCATATAGAAGGGTAGGTAGAGAGACCCTAGAAGACACTCCGTTCTTTACTCTTCGTTCAATTTGGAAGACATTGTGTTGAGTATCGATATTTAAGAGTTCAGACTCAGACAGACTCAGCGCGAAAAAATAAAACTAAATTTGTGATAACTAATATGAGAAGATAGATAGTCAGTAAGAAATGTCTTGTTAATGGGTATTGGCATATGGTTCGCCATGTAGTTAAAAATCCTTAATGAAAGGCGTGTGTGAATTATAAAAAATATTTTTTTTTTTTAAGTTAAGGCCATCGTGGCGCAGTTTAATATTTATACAAAGTATGGTAATACGGATGTTATAAATATATCTATTAATAATATTGTAATTTCTTAATTCACTGACTCATCAATGGAGCGATTAAATAAATAATATGAGTTTAGATTTTTAATCTCTAGTACAATGTTATGTTTTTGATTGACGAATGTGATATCTCATTTGGTGCAATATTAATGAGATTGAAGGAAGTTAAATAAAAATTTGTAAATTGTCTGTATACTACTTATATTATAATTTTACCTATATAACTTAAATTTAAGAAAAAGTGCAATTGCGTCATTGTTGCATCAAATAAGCTATATAAAAAATGGAGAACATTTTCTTAATAATATCATTGGTTTTCGCGATATTTACACATTTAAAATAAAAGAGTTCAATGAAAAAAGTGAATTAATTTTATTTTTGTGTTCAAAAATATATTTTTGAAAACCGTCGTTTTAAAAATTTTATATATCCTTGGTGACATGTAGACAGAGATTCATCTGTAAGATCACGTTATTATTGCACCTGACTACCACCACAGATTTCTAAAGTCGGTATTTATAAGTCAGGATTTATAAATAGTTAAATAAAAAATAAATAAATCAGCTTCACGCTGTGTCCCGCACACAGCAGGGTAGGCAGAGGGAACCTAGTGTTAGGACACTCCGTTCCCCACTTTCTGTCGAATTCTGGAGGCATTGCGTGTTGAGTGGCAGAACTCAACGCCGCAACCTTGACACCAGAGCGAAGAAATGGAAATATATAGTTGAGGGCGGTTTATAAATACGAGTCTAAGTGAGTGAGTCTGGTTCTGAACCTTATTATTGTAGAATAAGTTGACTTATTGACTTGACACTTGACTGTATTTTGCACTCTGGGGTGGAGTCTGGATTTTAGCAGTGGATCGTAAGACTCGTAGGTAGTAAAATATGTGTATTGGCCATTTTGAATCTTTTAATGAATGCTTTTTTAACTTCACGCTGTATCCCGCACATATTAGGCTACAGGAAGATGAGAAAGCTAAAGCTAAGAACACTCCATACCCATTAAGACATATCTGTTCCCTACTTTCCGCCAAACTCTGAAGGCATTACGTGTTGAGTAGCGGAACTCAACGACGCACTTACCAGAATAGGAAAACGAAAATAATTTAAATACAATCGTCCCCTCGTGTGAGATCGAACTGACACCTATCTTGCTTATAGTCAGAATGTGATGAGATGCAGTTCCAATGTGGTCACGAAGTATTTTATAGTTTTGTGTGATATGCGCCCTATATAAACTAAAGATCAAGGTTGGTTTTGACAATATATATACATATATAAATAATCTTAGCAAAATCTATCAACCTGAAAGGTCATTGAATCATTAAAAACTTACACGTGTAAGCTCTTACAGCTTACACGTGTAGGTTATGACTTTGTAAATATAAATTTTATCATATTGTCTAGATATTAAATAATTTTGCATTTTTTAAAACTTAGTTATTATTTTTCGATATATGAAAATAATTCGACGAAATGTATGTACGCGTATAACTTCGGAACGACTGCTGAAAATTGGATAATTATTTTTTTATAATGTTCGGTATTGTCAGGGCAAAGTTTGTGTAAATAAAACAAAACCGGTGAAATGTGAGTCGGACTACAACAAAAGTACAACTTATAAAAATTTACAAACTTAGTTTGCGGGCATATAAACTCATTTTGTATGAAATGAACTAATAACTGAGTTTGTAATGTTTTTTTTCTATGAAATATTTATAAATTTTTGGAATTTTTTTTCTAAATAAAAAAAAAACTCTAAATTTTTTCCTTTATATTTTTTTAAACTTTCATAAATATAAGTCCAGGATAAGGAAGGAAGGATCCGGAAGGTTTTGATTACACGGCTAAATTCATACATAATGCAGCAAAATCGATGCATAAATACTCTTAAATTTTGATTGCGTTGACTTATAAGCTTGATTTCTTTGCTTCATGGACCTGAGATAAATGATTTTGACAGACAAACAACATAGCGATCTGATAAGGGTTCCGTTTTTTGTTTTGGGATAAGGAACCCTAAAAATGTAAAAGTAGTTGAACGTAATCAATGTTTTTTGAATTCGTGTTTTAATAATTTATATAGGGAGAGTTATTATTAAAGAGAAAATACAAATATTGCAATACAAATAAGCGTTCATCTAAGATTTTTTCAAGTAATTACATAAATGAGAATTTGTGATTTTGTCAATGTTGATTGACACAGTCGGTAAATATAAAGGGTATTAGGGGAAGAGGAAAGATGAATATTGTTATATTTTTCTAACAAGGACAACGGTTTGGTGAACAACTAGTAACTAATCACATTTATTACTGAAATTCAGCAGCTATAGACAGATATTGTAGGTAACAAGAAAAGTTAAATTATTAAGAAGAATCACAAATATTTATAGAATTGGGTGATTTCACTGCTTTGAATGTTTCCTTTATGATCCGAATTAAACTTTTCAGGAATATTTTTTATGCGTATTAGTGATTTTAGAGAGGAGCAGTAAAAAAAAAATTGTATTCGTATCAAATAGTAGTTTGAAACTATTACTTACAGATAAACCTCGGATATAACAAGGTATGATGAACCGCGTTTTAGATATTAAATTATTAGTTATTATTATTAGCAACAGCTTTCAGGGACTGTAGTGAAAAAAATTAGAGTTTAACGTATCTTTGTAATAATTCTTTAAGTTTTGTAAAACAAACCCTTTAACCGGATTAATTACGAATATTTTATTAGTACTGAATATCGCTGTATCATGTCTATCTGATCTGATGATTAAATATTTTCATTTCCTTCACTCTGGTGTCGAGGCCAAACGCGGCGTTGATTACTGGCACTTGAAACACAATGCCTCCATATTCGACGGAAAATGGGAAACGGTGTGACTTAACACTAGGTATCCTCTGTCTACCCTGCTGTGTACGAGATGCAGCGTGACGCGACTAAAAAAAAAATATGTAAAATTCGCCTATTGTGTCAAAGTTATTATTATAAGTAAATGAATATTAGTTTTAATAGTAAATATTAGGCTAAATTTAAATTATATATATATGTTTACGCTTGTCCCACAAGCTCGGCGTTATGTTCCACATAAATCGTAAGTTCTAGAAGCAGAGAATGGGGTCCGAAGTGTCTTAACACTATTTCCTTCTACCGACACTAAATTGAATTTACAACTAAAGAATTATTTAACGAATATATAATTTAAATTGCTACCTACACCTTGATAAGGTCGAATAAACCAACATAAATATCTTTTGTCTTGTCTAATCATAACATAAATCTATTACAATAGACTTAGATGGAAATCTATTTTAAAAATATCTCTACGTACCCATGTTGCATTTGCGAGGTCTCTGCAGAGAACCTACTTTCCTTTGTCTGCTTCAAGAATATTATAATTATTTAGAGTGGCGGGACCTAACACCCTATTTTATCTCATCTGGCTGTAGAAATGGACGTTTTTAAATATGATCATTCTCCCAAATACGAATCGAACTTACAACCATCGCATTTGCAGTCAGTCTTCTAAATTTTTCGTCAAGTCTATTAAAATAAACAAGATTAACAACTATTCAAAACAAAAATCTAATAAATTAAGAATTAAATACATACATACATAATGTGTAAGTAAGTATTCAAAAAATAACAAATATATATGCCTATCAATAATTGATTCAACGTATGACGTACAAACAACAACTTCTATGATAATTAAAAGCTAAACTTCCTGGCTAATTGAAAAAATTACAATATTTACTGCCACTCGGCGACCTTGGCTAGTTTTGGCGATACACGTGCTGGCAGCGATACGCAAAATTTTTAAATAATGTAAATATAAACGTATGAATATATAAAGACGAGGCCGTCGTGGCGCAGTGGGACAGCGTTTGTTCGTATCGTTTGGTAATATTAAAAATAAATATTTAAAATTATTTTCTTTTGAGGTGCGTCGTTGTGTTCCGCCACTAAATACGCAGTGTTTCTAAATACACGGAAAGTGGAGAACGGAGGGCCGCAAGTCGTAACCCTAAGTTCTCTATGCCAATTCCTCTAAATGGGAACAAGCGTAAGTAGCCTTACGCTTGTTCCCACACAGATGGAAAAATTACATATTTAAAAATATATGTGAAGCTGATTAAATTTATTCATTATAATGATTTTGCTGTATTTTCAATACCTGTGTCTTTACTTGTTATTTAGCATCTCACTTTTCTCTATAATAAAGGGAAGGTAATTGAATTGTAATCATTTCTTTGTTTCGGTTATTGGATAAAGTGCGGTGTTGAGTTCCATCGCGCAATGTCTAGAAAATTGGGCGGCAGGTAGTAAACGAAGTGTCTTAATAGTTCTGCCTACCATGCGGGATACAGCGATATCCTACAAAAAATAATAAAGCATTAATTGTCGTTTTCTGTTCTCCAATTAAAAAAAGACCTTATCAGTTTGACATGTCTATAGTATATGATATTATTCAAATTAGATAACAATAATAATTTAAAAATTATGATTCTGTTCAGGTTTTCAAGCACAGTATACGGACTATAAACGTACGTTTGTATGCTTGTTCATAAATTTATCGAACACTGAAAAAAACGAGTTCATAGTTTTTTTTATTTTAATAAGATAGATATATTTTAACTAAGAGATCAGTATACGTTTAATTAAAATTGGTTCAGTATTTTTGACATATGTGTACATTTATTCATGTTTTTTTTCTTCTCATTTGACAGGTCAGTTTATTTTTTTTATATATAATAAAGTTAGCTTTTAGTTAGCAGTAAAGTGTGTTATTTTTTCTATTTTTTTAAATATTAAATACTTAAATAATAGTATATTTTTGATTATAATTTAAAAAAAATATATAATACATCCCACGGTCTTATCACATTGCCTAAAAACATAGACGGAAAACATTGCAAAATTTAATTAGTATTTAAATTTCAACTAATCCTTGAAAAGTTACATTACGACATTGTAAAGTTGTGAATTAGTGTTGTTTATCATAATATAATGAATTGAATGATATAAAAATGAAAATCTTGAATAATAGCTAGTTATTAAATAAAAAATATAAATATGCGTTATACAATCGTTAATTTTAAATTAAATATATACAATATAGTCTTTAATATGAATGATTGTTGTTGAATTAACTTGCTGGCAATAAAATTATAAGTATATTTTTTTTAATAAGTAATTTTACAATATTTCTATTTTTGTTTAATTTCTTTTTTTTAAGTAGACTGTAGTATAGGCTTACCGACCGGAGTTATAAAGATTACCTATACATATATAAATAGGTATTGCTTTATAATTTCCGTCAGCAACATTACAAGATGATCACTTCTCTATTTTCAGACATCGCTTAACAAAAAAATGTTGATTCACACACATAAATATCGCCTTTACAATCAAATGCTTTGCCGCTGCGAAACAACCTTATTATATTATGTCTATATTTAAAAAAATATTTAGATTTGTCTTTCTTTTACAAAGGTGTCAGAGTCTCAAGTTGGGATTATGAAAAGCATACCTCAATAATGAAATTTTATAAGTACGTTTTTTCATAGTTAAATAGAATTTTTCAAGTTATAAAATTAATAAGATGCCAGATCGTGTTTAAAGGAAGATTCCAAGCAACGATCAATGAGTCGACAATTTCGCTATGAGACGGCGAATTTCAGGAAAAACATATTTTTATCGGTCTTCATTATTGAAGATAATTAATCAATATTAAAGAATCCTTGTTAGAAGCTCAAAAATATTATTTAGGTAATTTAATTGAAAAATAAATGTTATTTTTAATATATTTAATAATAGCATTAATTTTATGACTAATATTATATTTGTAATATAAAATTATATATTTTTTTGCTCGCTAGGCTATAGCTAGCAAAAACTAATATGCAGGCGGCAGTTAGAGACCCGCTGTATAACTTATACAGCGCGTGTCTTTTCAGCCTAAAAAATACTTATACCTTTTATCTGTTTTTAAAAGTTCCAAATAATAATTTGATTCATAATCTTATTTATTGTGTCCACTTTAGTGTTCCGCTGGCGATTTTGGGTAGGTTTTTTTTTCGTTTTTTCTTGATTTGTCTAGTAAATGTACAAATTACGTATGATTTACGCCCAATATTAATAACCTATCTCCAACGTCAATCTTAGATTGTTTCATATATCTATCCAATCTCTAGATTGGATAAATATATGAAACAATCTAAGATTGACGTTGGAGATAGGTTATTAATATTGGGCGTTAGGCGACATCGATTAAAAAAAACCATAATACTAGCTTCACGCTGTATCCCGCACAACCACACACACACACACAATACGGAGAGGGAATCTGGGAACTGAGTTTTTCACACTTTATAATAATATTGATGTATTTTATACAAAAAAGAGTATTCATTCGTCTTTAATCATTATCTGTTAGTGAAAACCGCATGAAAATCCGTCACGTAATTTGAAAGGTTTAAGTAGACGAATGAAATACGACTTTGTTTTATAACAAAACAGTATTACACCGATTAGATAGATATAAATTTACTATGCAAAGATTTACTATTATTAGGCAAAAAGTGGGTATTGCAGAAAAATTTAAGAAACTCGAAAACTATAGATTGATCTAATCAGCTTTCTTCTAGTGGGGACCGAATTCATAACTTGTTATGTTTACAGTCACACGCTTGTTTCCTATGCAGTACTCTAGTAGATCGATCTCCTCATAGAATATTCGGATTCAGTTCAGATCATCGCATCTACAATAAAAAGATACACAAACAAAATAGTAGGGAAAGTTATAGAAAATTAAAAAAAACAAAATCTTTATTTCAATTAATTTAATTTTTGGTAATTATCATGAAAAAACAAAACAAACACAAGAAAGTGACACACAGCATATAACAGTGAACTGTGAAAGAATGATGAGAAAATAGTGAATAAAAATGAAATAATGAGCCTGAATGGTCGGTAAAGTGAGTAAGACAAAGGCTTTGGTATTTTAAAGAAATGAAGAAAGGACGGAATGCAAGATCAGTGTAAATGGTAAGATATAAGAACAAGTCAATGAAGTGGTATATTTGGGAAGTATGTTCAGTAGAGATGGAAGATACGAGATGGATGCGGAATGTCGATAACAGAGTTAATGGTGCCTTAGTTGCTTTGATGAGACGGCGAAGCGTTAGCACAGCTGCATGTTTGACCGAGACTTCGGTGGACCTCCGAAAATACAGTATCAAAGATACTGGAGGAAGGTCGCGTAAAATGCATGAGGAACCCCGGAGGACATGTATGAAGAGGTCGATGACAGTGGACGAGGCGAGGTATGCAGAGATCGTGGCGTTTGGCGTTCGTTCTTTCTGACTACCCCGCTAGGGATACAGCGTGAAGCTAAATTAGATTAGATCATGAAAAAATATATAGGCGCTTAATCCTTATACCAAAATTAAATAAAAAAACATAAGCTGGACATATTTAGTAAATAACATATAATGTTCTATAAACATCAGCAGAATATATTGTTTACTGAAGGCGAGAATAATTTTTCCTAAACAATTTTTCATGTGTTTCCAATTTCTACTGGTTTTATAAACAAAAGAAATTGATTGAAAACAAAAATTTTACCGTAAAAATTGCAGTTTTATATCTTTATATGCGCAAAAACTGAAACCATCGTGGTGCAGTAGAATAGAATACATGAATGTAAATGTGTTTAACGTGGGTTTGACATCCGAGGGACTGATTCGCCAATCAATACAATATTTTTCGAAAAGAAAGCGAAATTTTGACACTAGATTCTCTGAGCTATTTATTTAAATAGATACTGGTACTCAATATTGATAAGACTAATGTCTTTATGTTTATAATTTCAAAAATTGCGTTTCTTTAAATAACATTTTAAAAAGAAAAAGATAACTGATGAAGCATGAGGCAGGTCGTGGCGCAGCGGCACGAGGTGTGACTGCAAAACCGACTGGTTGTGGGTTCGATCCCCACTCGAGGAGATGAAATATTTACTTAAATTTATATTTCCATTTTCTTCGTTCTGGTATCGAGGTTAAGCGCGGCGTTGAGTTCTGCCACTCAACACGCAATGCCTCCAAAATTCGGCAGAAAGTGGGGAACGGAGTGTCTTAACACTAGGTTCCCTCTGCCTACCCTGCTGTGTGCGGGATACAGCGAAAGCTAATTTATTTATTTAACTGATGAAGCACTGTGAAAACATTTTTTAAAATTTTAGAGTTCTTAAATTAAAAATTTTAGAGAAAACTAAGAGGTTAATGAATGGTTATCTTGAACTTATTTTCTCTAGTCATAATAACCTAATATTTTATTTTTATATAAACTTTCCCCCAGGTTAATTGATATTTCTGCAGAAAGTGGTGATCAGAGTGTCTTAACACTAAGTTTACCATGCTCCTTCTGCCTAACAGGGAGCTATGTGCGAGATACAGCGTGAAGCTAAAAAAACTTGATCGAACCTACGTAACAAAGCCATGCTATAACATCGTGAGAAAATATACTGTGTATACTTGGTATTACATTAATTATTAGCATATAATATAATTGTTGTGAAACAAGAACTTAAAAACTATGAAATATAAAAAATAATAATTAACAAATTAATACGCAATAAATGCAGTAAAAACTTAAGTGTTTAGTGATTCAAGTTACTATACTATATATACAATTTTTTATATTTTTCCGGTGTCTCCACATGTACATACTATTTACACTAAAATTTACAGGTTTCCATTTTTTAAAATCAAGAACTATATAATATTTCCACTCTTATTTTACCCCCTTAGGGTAATTTAGAATAATAAATGGATTATTCTTTATTTATTTGTTCACTTGAGACAATGATAACGCGTCGAGATCTTTCCCTAATTGGAGAAGTTAATAGAAATAAAAATATTATTTCTTTTCTCAGCACGCAATATCTCAAAAATTGAGGATGAGGAATAGAGTGTCTTGACACTAAATTGTCTTCTCTATCCTGCTATATGTGGGATACAGCGAGAATCTGAAAAAATACTGTCCAGTTATTTTTGCGTCAGTCAATAGCAGTATTTTCGTAGTCTTCTTAATTTCTCATAATTTCTAACGACTTTATTTATAATTCTCCTATAAAGTTTTCTTAAAGTTTCTTTAGCCAATTTTATTTGAAAAAAGTTCCAAAGGTTAAAGTTGGTTCAGCCCTTTTAATCTTTATAAGTACACTAGAGGGCGCGCGCTTCGCCCGCTTATTAGGAGTGAATTCTAAAAAACCACGAAACACGTATTCAATAAAATATTTTTAACAGTCTGAATTAAATTTTTTATAAAAATCGGTGGCAGTTTAAAGATTTTTCCATATAAACTTTCAACCCCTTATTTGAACCCTTAGGGGGTGAATTCTTAAAAACCATGAAACACGTGTTCAACAAAATATTTTTAAGAGTCTGAATTTCAAATTTTATAAAAATCGGTACAGATAAAAAAAAATTTCCATACAAACTTTCAACCCCTATTTCATCCCTTTAGAGTTAAAATTTTTCAAATTCCTTTCTTAGTGGATGTCCAGAATATGAAAATAAACATCTGACTAAATTTCACGTTTCTACCATCAGCGGTTACAGCTCTGCGTGCGTCTTACCTCAGTCAATCAGCACAAGTCCTTTTATATATATAGATTTAATCAGTACATACTACATTTTTCTTATTCTGTTCAACTAGCTGAAACTAAAAATTAAAAATTCTAAACAGGCAGAAACTACAGAACGAAGTGTCGTACTCTAAGTTCTATCTATTAATTAAATATAATAATATTAAAAAAATGTATATTAAGAATAGTTATCTGCGCGTGCGAAATAGTGGTCAAGGAATTATATCAGGTTCAAAGATTTTAGCAATGTTGATAATATATTGTGACCTTATTTGGTGTTACTCTGATCTCGTTTATTTATTATTTTTTTAAGATACGATAAGAACATATTAAACATGCGTTTTATAATATAGAGCAAAATAATGTCATTGTAGTTTAATTTTAAAGTGCCAGACCGTATTTAATTGTGGGTCCTCGATTCGATTCTCATTTGGGGTAATGTTTACATTTGATATATTTTGTTAGTACTGTTAGACAAATTTGGTGCTGGTGGTGTGTTTTCTGTTTATTGGTCTGAAAAAAAATATACATGCGTAAAAAACAAAATTACAAGCATAAGAGACAAGATAGCAACACAGAATGTCAGTTTCACGCTGTATACACACAGCAGGGTAGACAGAGGGAACCCAGTGTTAAGACACTCCGTTCCCCACTTTCTGCCGGATTCTGGAGGCATTGCGTGTTGAGTGGCAGAACTTAACGCCGCGCATTGCCTCGACACCAGAGCGAAGAAATGGAAATATAAATTTAAGTAAATATTTCATCTCCTCGAGTGGGGATCGAACCCACAATCAGTCGGTTTTACAGTCACACTTTGTGCCCCAGCACTACGACTGGCCTCAACCTCTACTTAGTTTATTATCAAAGCAAAAAAGGGAATACAGAAAAAATCCTGAGCCCCACATAGAGGAATGAAAGATTCTCATTTCACTACTCTGATATAACAATGTACAACGTTGAGTCCCACTCAACCCATAATATCTTGAATTGGAGCAGAAACCGTGAACGTGGTGTTTTTACACTAGATTTTTTCAGTCGTAAAGTTAAATCTAGTAAAGCTAAATAATGTTTTACAATCGGTTCAGCGTTTAAAAAAAAAGTGAAATACCGTTGGCTTAAAGGCTAGACTACTTTATTTAATATTCTCTCAAGATATCCCTCAATTTAGGTTATGTTTAATATTTCTTATTTTATTTACAAAACACAATTTTTATTTCCGCTATATTGATAAGAAATAAAGTCAAGGATGTTAGTTCTTTTAATTATTCTAAATATGGTTTTTTTTTATTTATCTAGTCTAGAACTGATTATTTTTTAAGTGCCTAATCGATAACCTTTACTGACGTCGAAGATGTTAACTTCTCTCTCGTCTTGTGTTTGATAGATACCGCCAAAGCATTCCAGTCAGTCAATGGAGTGTGAAGCTGTAATCTTTTATCATATAGTGGCGTAGGAAACCAGTCCACTCTAAGCTCAGTCTCAAGATATTGTGTGCTAAGTGGCACAAATCATCAGGGAGTGGAGGAGGGGGGTCCAACCCCCTGCCCGTATTGTTATCAGTGTAGATATCATACAATCTGCTTCTTTGACTTATTGCAATATTTTCATTTCCTCGATTTGGTAGACAAAGCGCGGCGTTGAGTTCCGTTACAAATCCTTGCACAATATATCGAAAATAAGACTGGGTTCCTTCTGCCTATCCTGCTTTATGTGGAATACGGCGATAATATAAGAAAAATATTTAATTTCGTTTTAGGTGGTATTTATTTTTAATTTCGATTTTATTTACCACTTATTCCTAATATGCACAACTGACCTAATGAAGTTGCTATATATATCATGTTTTTAATAAATTAAATATTGTTACAGAGACCAATGGTGCAACTACCACTGCTGGTAAGCTTATTTTTTTTTTTTAGTTTTATGTATTTTTATTACTTTTCTTACTAAGAATCTGGAGGTCGTCATGCGCCATGGCGCAGGATCACAAGCATGCGACTGTAAACGCGACAGGGTTCGATTCCTACTCTGGGGATTGACTAAATTCATATTTCATATCTGCTTTTCATTCAAGCTTTTACCTCGACATTGATTTACAGCCTCTGACCGTAAACACAATGCGATCTGTGACTCTGTCAACAAAGTGGGATCTTTTCCCCGCACCGATAAGACAAAATGCCGCGTTAAATTCCGCCACTCAGCGCAAAATTAAGTGTTTTAACAATATTTCATTCATTTCATTTCAGTGCTTTGTCTTACCATATCGGCAAAATGATAATAATTAAATTTTGCTACTGGGAACCGAACCCACAACCGTTGCGTTTACAATGCGACGCTATGCCTCGACGGCTTCTATTATTAATATTTTTTAACTTCACGCTACGCACGCACGTATCTTGCACTTAGAAGTAGTGAGAGGGATTCGGGGAATCTAATGTTAAGGCAATCTATTTCCGATTAAGACTTTTATTCCTCACTTTCCGCTTAATTCTTGAGGAATTCCGTGTTGGTGGCGGAACTCAAGGCCGCGTTATGCCTCTTTACCAGAGCGAAGAAATGAAAATATTAAAAAAATTATATCTTCGAGTGGGGATCAAATCCTTAACCATCGTATTTGCTGTCGCAGGTTTGTGCCTCTTTGCCATGACAGCCTCGTAATATATTATTATTTTCTTTGCAAATATTTTAAATTTACTTGACCAAGCTTCGACTCTACATCCAATATCTAGGTGTCAACATTCCAACTAATACTAAATTAATACAAAATCTAAATTTCAATTTCTAATTCTATATGAGCTTTTGCCGCCGTCGCGTCGTTCGATATGATGTTAAACAAATATTAATCAACTCGGCTATTTCAATGGAGGTAGTTCTGTATTAATTTATAATATCTTAATATTTTGTCTAAAGTTTTACAGGGCTAAAAAGTTTTGAGGTACGAGGGCAGTCGTGGCGCAGAGGCAAAAAATGTGTGACCGTAAACGCGACGGTTGTGGGTTCGATTACCGCTTGGGCAAAATAAATTAATTTTAAATTTGTAAATATTTCATTTCTTTGAATGGGAATCGAACCAACACCCTATCGCGTTAACAGTTACATGCTTGTGACCCTGCGCCACGACTGGCCTCGTACCTCGAACCATATTTGTAATTATAATATTTTGCCATTTCCAATAAGTATCTACCCTTATACATATTTACGCAACAACTTTACTGTCAAGGGTTTCCTCCCTTATTTAGTGAAGAGATCATATCTTTATTGAGGTATTAAGCTTCTTTAAACAGCTTTGACCTTTTAAATATTTCCAATATTTCAACTAACTACTTAAGAATTCTTATTTCATTAATATTTTTATGTGAGAATCAGGAATTATTTAGACCAGTCGTGGCGCAGGGTCTCAAGTGTGACTGTGAACGCGACTGGTTCTCGGCTCGATCCCCACTCGAGAAAATGAAATAATTATGTAAATTTATATGTTCATTTCTTCGCTCTGGTGCAATATCTCCAGAATTTGGCGGAATATGGGGACCGGAGTATCTTAACACTAGGTTACCTCTGTCTACCCTGCTGTGTTCGGGGTACAGCGTGAAGCTAATTTTTTTGTTTATGAATTGGCATGGTTCCACTCTTTACAAATTATCGGTCAAGATCAAGCGTGTAAGTGGTATTTTTGCATAAATTGACATATTATTTAACTTGTTTAAAAAAAGTGCATTCATGACTTTGTATGACCAAATGAGTCTTTTCTTAAATTGTGTCATTAATAATAGTTTCTTGGTTTACTTCGTTATTGTTCTATAGGTGTATATAATATGTTCAGCAGTTATAGTTCCAAATACAATAAATCTTTGGGTATTAAGACCAGATTAAATGATACACCTACTATGTCTTTATAGATAATTATTTTTTTTACTTGCATCAAATGTCTTCTTAATTTCAAAATTTTCCTATGACTTATGGCATAGAATTGAATGGTGACGATTATTTATTCCATAGTCGATTATCATAAAATTTAATACAGAATATCAACTTTTTTCTTATTTTTGCTTCGACTAATGCTAGCCCGCAGTAAAAAGATCCCATAATAATTAATTACCTTTGACATTCAAATAAAAACATTGCAAAAGGATTGCTAGATAGCTAATCTCTGGGCTAATAAAACTTGCTTTTATTACCGCCACTAAATCTAACGATCTTTACAAATAGTTCAGTGAGGCAGTTTTTTGATGAAGTAAACAAACTTTATTGTTATATACTCCTGTTTATGTAGTAGTAAGTATATTACGAGTATATGGAGACTACCTATCCGCGGGCGGCTTCGCTTCACGGACATAGCAGGGTAGGCAGAGGGTACCTGAAAACCTAAAGTTAAGACCCTCCGTTTCCCATTAAGAACACTTCCATTGAACACTTTCTACTGAATTCCGGAAGCAATGCGTGTTGAGTGCGGAACTCAACGCCGCATTTTGAAAAGTGTCTCAATACAGGATAAAATGTACCTATAGCTGAAAAATTCTAGTTTTCAGGCAATTTGCAATTCACGTAAATAAAAATGAAAAATATTACTAGGACAAGGCAAATTATTATATTTTTTTAGTTTCTCTCCTAACTCGTTTGATGCGGGTTACTTAGAATTTTACAGTTGTGCCTGTACCGTCTGTAGTCTTTGTAATATTTTATCATTAAACCCTAGATAACGCCTATTATGCTGAATTTCTGTGGTCAAGTTCGAAAATATATACCTTATATAAGCGTATATTAGGTATATATATTCAAAGTATTCACACACTAAAATTAAAGGTATAATAATATTTATTCTACAAAAGGTAAAAAAAGGATAAAAATAAAATAAAAACTAATATGTAGTTTTATTCATACACTATTAGTTAACTAATATAATAAAAGAAAATAAGTTGTTAAACATTTTTGCAAGATTTTTCATACTTCATAATCCTAATTTATCTTAAGTGTGAAATAACACTTTAAAAATGTTTAAAAAAAAGATTTTTCATTTTATGAAATATTCGATGGTTTTATTTAACCATTTAAAAAACTGCAAAACAGAGCAGAAAAAAATAATTCTCTTGTTTTTTATCCTTATAGTTAAGTACGAATTTTAGCTTTTTCATTTATATCTATTTATAAAGGTTTATAATATAACCAAAATGTCCATTAACGTTGCAAGCGGTGTTCGAAAGCAGACGGAACCTAGTAGATTATGCAGGGCTGTAAACCTAGCACTCAGACTACCTCAGTCAAAAAAAATCATAGAAATGCTATCAATGTTTCACACATTATCCTATTTTGTCTTGTTATCGAACATTTGGTGCAACGATAACATGTTTGCACTTTTAAAAACATTGGGAGAGACGTAATTAATTTATATACATAATTTACAATTATTAAAAAAAGTGTAATTACGTCATTGTTGCACCAAATATACTGATATAGTGTCTATATTCTAATGATATATCACAACTTTGGAAAAGAAATACTGCGCATTGTCCCACTAAACACGAGGTACATTTAGGTACAAATTTATAAATATTTATTTAGTAAAAATATGTTATTTGTTGGTATAAAATATTACCAGTTTTAAATCAAGAAAGACTTCTTATTATACATATACAGCTTGTGAGATCCAAAAGATCTCACTCACATTGCTCTCTATTTTCTACCCATCTAGAAATGATGCATGATAGAATGGAAAACCTAATCTTTTTATGTCGGGGATCGTATTAAGTTCTACGAGACCATAGCAATAAATATATTGAAACGGGTTTCTTTTCAAAATACGTTAGATCTCTCCAAACGTCTCCAAATCTATCCTGACTGTATCCATCTACTAGAATACCTTCAATATATTTCATAAGTAATTAGATCTGCCTTTATTTCCAAATTCTGTGTTCTAGATACGAGTATATACTAGTATCTATATGTACATATCTACAAATTGCTGCGTCTCGGCTTTTATTGTTCCTTGCTGGCTGAAGCGGTTGCCGCCATTAATGAATCTAGTCCAGGAGGCTGTGGACAGTGTCAAAATAATAAAGTTTATGTTAAGTTTTTCTTGATTACAGTGGATATCATGGAAATTATAATGTTTTTTACTGAATTTAAAAAATACCATCAATAGCACAGTATTTACATTTTTCAAAAATAAAAATAGAGTGAAATTACACCAGATTGTCTCTGTCGCACCGCTAAATACGAATAATACATACCTGAATATAGAACAATAAAAAATCATATTATTGGTTCAATGATGGGTTATATTACATTTCAGTGCCATTTTTCTAAATAGTTATACTGTAATTAGCTTGAATTAGTAGTAAATACAATTAGGTCAAATATACACGATTAATCCGGTTAAAATAGTTTCATTTAAAATGTGTAATAATCGTAAAAATCAAAGAACTAATTATTTAGTTAAGATATTATTAGAATTAATTTATTATGAACGTGGGTTACAAGAAAAAAAATTACGTATTACGTTTACAAGAAAAAAAATGTAAGTAAAGTCGATTTTTTTGATATTTTAGGTCGGTAAATAACATATATGTTAAATAAGCAGCAAATATAAGAACTCTAATAACGATATTTTAGTTTGATACCAAAAGAATTCAAATGAACCGGTTGAAAATCTAATCATTAGACACAAAACAAATGATACATTTTCATACAATATCATGAATTTTCATGATATTGTAATCAACGAAATATTAATCTTGAATGTTATAAAGGCTTATACAAGGTTTATAGTATATAAAATGTTCAGGCACTAGGAGGGTAGGCGGTCGCTGTACAGCGTAACTGGGCGTCACTGTACAGTGGGCGTGCCACGCCCCCGCTTATAAGTTACTATTATAGCATAGTTCAATTCTAATTAATACTTTTTTGTTAATTCTAACCGCCATTTCAGTTTTTTAGATGTGGAGTAATATATATTATACTTAAGATTTTTTTCAAAGAATTTTGTTATGTAACCTAGAATTTACATTACGGATTGATAGTGGAACATTAAGAGAATATTGTTGGCATTATTAAGCATGTTTTACTATTTGGTTATTGTTATGGTTATTTAAAATGAACAAGAACACATATTATAAACTAAATTGAAATGTTATATTGTTTATGATCTCTCTCTCTTGTTTAGTAAAAAAAATATTAAAATCGTTTATTCTATATCGTTTTTCCCTATTAACTATACGATTACATATATTTAATTTTGTACATAATTTAACCAAAAAAAAAAATAGAATTTAAAATAATATTGCAATAACTACCGTATATAGTATTCCACTCTTTTTCTCTAACGTATTTATTATCATAAGTTGAAGGAATAGTAATTTATCATAAAAAACTTAGTGTCACTAGATCATGCCTTAAATTCAAATTGTTCCGGACGAGAGCCGGCGACGCAATCGATAGCTCTAAATCATCGCCCAATAAAAATGTCAATGGCCTATCGCTAATGTCTGTACGTTACACCGGAATATTGAAAAAAAATGTTTATGTATTTTATATTTTTATATATTAACCACACCTAGGAAACTGATCTGTATCTATGTTCTTTATGAATCACCTGCATTAGAGAGTAAAATTACATATATACGTTCGTATGGACGTATGTCCGTCAACAGTAATCCCTTTTTTATTGTACGTATGAACCTCATACAATATGTCTTTTGCATACAGTTCGACGATTTTCACCATGAATCACTCTATAAAATTTATTAAACTACGTACAATTTTTATTTTTAAGCAAACAACACAACACTTTGGACTTAACACCAAAGTGCTTACAATACGTGTGGGCAAGACCTATGGTTGACCCAGGTCTGATTAGGTATCTGAATATCCGGAAAACGTCTAAAACGTGCATTAATTTGCTTTAATTTTCAACTAAGTTTCACAATGATGTGATTGTTGTATAATCGACATAAATGTTGGGAAACTACAGGTCCTTGAATAATTATTTTTATAATTATATAAAAAAAGCTATAAAAATATATTTAATAAATTATAAATATATTTTTAATGTCTAATATCATATTTAATTTTTATAAAAAAAATATTTATCATTATTTTAAATATTTTCATAGCAAATTTTCCACAATGGTGTAAATGAGGATTTGCGCATGCGTGATGTCCTCATATCGAATAATAATTGAAATAAATCCGTTTCAACTCCCCGTGGGCTTGTTAACTAATGTTCTCATCTAAAGTTTTCAACTACTGTTATTATATTATAATATTTTTATGTATCTACGAATTTGGATATATTTTTATGTCTTTTACTCTGAAAATTACAACTATAGAATAAATATATAACTACAATATAACTTTGTGGAGCGTCTAAATTCTGAAAGTTAGCATACTTTGTATGGTAACGGTTTTCGTTTCGTTTCCTTTCCCAAATTCAAAATGGCAGCGTTTCCGCTCAAACCAGGAGCTGCGTCGGTGTTGCGCCAAAAAATAAATATTTTGCATCGTCAATAACATTTCGCTGTCTCGCCGCGCGCATGCGCAGTGAGGTACACGCGCGCTCCCTGTCAGAATTATGCAAATTAATCTATAAAAAAGCGATTTAGGGAATCCACTACACACTCTAGTTTGTGTAATAAATCAATTGAACGTAATCATTCATCTATCGCCAAATACTAAGTTTCAGAAAGTCTATAGTCCAGGAGTCTGAATCGCTTCGTCCCTGTCTGCGAGTACCGCGCATGCTCAGCTGTAATGTTTATATTATTTGTATTTGAGCTGTGTATCACGTAAACTATAACTACCACAGCCATAGCGCCAATACTGAGGGCCAGTGCCCGCCCCTCCCCGCTTCGGTAGTTAAATATTTCTTGCTTATTTCGACCTAGCATTGTTGTTGCCGCCGCGCCGAAGGCTGTTGTGTATTGTTTAGACGCGCGTTACTTAAGCAAATATATTATTTTATCATCACAAGTAGAGCGTACGTCGACATTTTATATTGTGGTGGGATTTTTATATTTTATTTTGTGAATGCACTTAGCTGCAGTGTAAATAATTTGCATCGGGAACTGCATTCGGGCAGGAACTTATAAGTGGTTGTTTTTGTCGCTGTTCAGTGTTGGATTTTTTGTGAATTCCTTTTGATTGTAATTATTTTGTTTCATCATTTTAATACAATTAGAGTTGATTGAGTGATTTTTGCATTTTTGCTGTCGCACTTTTCGAACGGTGCCAACATTATCGGGTACTTCGGTGATAAGTCTTATGGGTGTTGGATCTTATTTGATTGATTTGATATTTATTTCATTTAACGTGTGCTGTATTTCAACGTGTTCGTAAGTAGAATACAAGATAAATATAAATTTGACAAAAATTAAACAAGCTAGTAACGCAATCATAAAAAATAATTAATTCAATTTTGATTTACTTAAACATCAAATTTTATATTATAATATAAAAAACAACTAACATCGTGTAGAATACACAAATGTTTTCCTCTTATTAAATTTAATGAAATAAAACTAATTGGATTGCAATATACAAAGTTCAGGAAGTTAACGTAAAAAGTTGCTAACTTTGTAACTTATGAGCACGTGGTGTGTCGCTGATGCCGGCCAATCAGCGTCGCTCATCAGTGGGCGGCCAATGGCAATGTTCAGCGATCGTCTAACTTCTTCCCGCGTTTCCGCTTGCAAGAGTAATACACAATACTTTAATACAACTACAATTGATTCCTGTACTATATTTGTGTATTTTTTTTATTTAGGAAATCATATTTATGAACATTTAATTTAATTACGTATTTTCTTAACATATCTGTAGCTCTTGTTATTGTTGCTTAATAAAATTAACTTTAATTTGTTCAAAATTATTCTCATTTAGATGGTAATTCTAAAATGTACGCGTCATACTAATTGGTAGTAAAAAATTAGAAAAAATAACGAATTTATTAAAGTATAGTATCTATTTTAAAATAGCAGAGGCGTTTTGGAGGACGTAATCAATGTAAAAACGAATTTAATTCATATACGAATGTGTATACGAATAATAAAATGCTAAATATATATTTTTTTATGTTTCAGGAAAAATTATAAAATAATTTCATTTTTTTTTCTTTTAAATTGAATAATTAGGCATTTTTTTCATATTTATTTGTTTCTGCGTTTTAATTTTGTTAGATTTACCTGAGTCTTTTATAATAGTCAGATTTTTAACAATAACAGTTTTAATTATAATTTTATGCAAAAGTATTCTTATGCAAAACTATTATTATAATATAATATAATTATAAAATAGCCTTAAATAATGTGGGTCGTCTAACTGTCAATTTTATTTGTACATTTAAAAAAAAGAGGCCAGACGTGGTGCAGGGGCACAAGCGTAAGATTGTATACGTGGCATGTTGTGGGTTCGATTCCTACTCGAGGAAATGAAATATTTAATATTTTCATTTTCTCGCTCTGGAAACGAAGCAAAGCGCGGTGCTGAGTCCCCTCTGCCTACCCTGTAAAATAAATATTAAGAAAAATATATAAAATTCACTTTTACTCCCGTGATTAATTTATGAAATAGAGATTTTTTGGATTGTTTGATCAATCAAAGTATAATTATACGAAGGAATATATCCGTGCGCTTTTTAATAATATATCAATATGTATTTGTGTACTTGCATTATACAGTATTATAATTTAAATTACTAAAATTATATTCAAGATAATTGATTGTCTTGGAATGAGTTGTTTAAATCAGCAATTATCATTTTATTTTTCATCTTTATATTATTTTCGTTTTACTCAATAGAATCATTCTTTCCATTTATTGGGGGTTTACCATATCAACGTCTGTATAATTATTAAAATAATGTTGTTTACGCAACGATAACCACTTTTGTTTTATTTATATATTTCTAAATATAATGATATTTATAAATATGTAATATCATTAAGAAAAACCAAGCTTACAATAAAATTATTTTTTATATATACATATGTATAAAAAGCACGATATTTACCAAAATATAGATAACATTGATCTTTGCACTTTACTTTGCCAATAAACTGTTATCATATTAGATTAAATTTGGAATTTAGTAATTGTATATTTATACATTTTTCATTTACTTTTAACTATTATTTTGTGTCATCGCACAGTTTATGCCACTGTCGCGTAGTAGGACAGCTTATGACTGAAAACGCGATGGTTGTTAGTTCGATCTTCACTCAGGAATCGAATTATTTTTATTTCCCCATTTAATAAGATATGCCATGCGGTTCTGTCACTCAACACGCAATATCTCGAAGTTGTAAATAGAACAGAGTATCTTGACTCTACCTATTCCGCTATATAAAAGTAGGGAAAAGTAGGGAAAAGTAGGGAGAGAGACACAAATGTGCAGGCAGCGAAAGGTAGAAAGGAGAGAGAACCTAGTATTATCACTGTTTTTTTTGAACAAGTAAGGTGTGGGTACCACTCGTGACTATTGGTCATATTTGGTAAAGTATTAGTTTGGTAAGTATTGATCAGCTCACGCTGTATCCCCTACACAGTAGGGTAGGCAGAGGGAACCTAGTGTTAAGACACTTCGTTCTCCATTTTACGCCGAATTCTGGAGCCAAGGCGTGTTGAGATATTGCACTTTGTAATATTTGGAACTGACGGCCCTTGTGTTTAGTTAAGTGCACGGGAATCAAAAAATAATGTAATTAGTATTTTTTTGATAATATTTCTATAATACTGCAAAACATTATAAATCATTTCTTTTTATATATTCCAAAATAAAGAAATAAAAATATTTTACAAAAACGTATAAAAACAAACCTAGCGGGACTCGAACCCACATCTTTCGCAACGATTCCAGAGGTGTTAATTTTTTTTTACGTTTTCTAAAATATACTTCGTTAATATCTAGAGATAAAGAATTAATGATCTCTCTAAAAAGTAATGAAATTATTTGACTATTAATTAAATACTAAACATAGAGTCAGTCAGCCAGTCAAAACATCTTTTTTTCTATTTTTTTATCCTTTATAAAGGAAACGTTTCAACGTTGTACATATGAAAATATATTCAGGTCAAAAGTCACGTGATAAGTTTTGTTTACAATAAAAGTTATTAAATAAAATATTTCTTAGAAATGTTTGTTTTACATAATGTTATCTTTATAATTTAACTGATAACGTTCAAGCTTTTCTGCATTTGGCGAAGCTTTAACTAAAATTTTATTCTTGTGTTTGCTTGATATTTTTTGTATTTATTTTCATTTTCTTCGCTCGAGGCGAAGCGCGGCGTTGAGTTCCGTCACTCAATACGCAATGCCTGCAGAATTTCGCGGAAAATGGGATAGTAGTAGTAGGTAAAGTATTTGCGGGATACAGCGTGAAGCTGTACTTTTATATTTTCTCGTAAATTATAATTCCCTTTATAGTAGATGAAGGGAATCGAATCACAACTCACTTTTGTCGCTCCGTCAAAAAAAATTAGGTTCCTTCTGCGTACTCTGCTAGTTAAGCAGGGAGAACTTACATATAGTCTTAAAACGCTCAGTTAGGCATTAGGTGACTTTAAATTAGACCACTATTACTACCAATACTATGACCAATTGTGGATGGCGACTAGTTTTTAATAACACTATAAATATATGAGAAAATATATGAAAAAGAAATGTTAAGATATTGTTCCTCTGATGTATTGATGTGATGTGCGACGTGTGCTTTTATAATTATTTCATGCCAATAAATTAATTACATAATTAAGTTATAAATATGATATTTTGACCGGGCTTTTATAAATCTTATTTTATTAATTAAAATATAGCATAATAAGTCACACAGGTCAGTCGTGGCGCAGCGGCACGAAGTGTGACTGTAAAACCGACTGGTTGTGGAGTCGATCCTCACTCGAGGAAATAAAATATTTACTTAAATTTATATTTCCAGTCAGTCAGTCTGTACACGATGGTTGTGGTTCCCACTCGTGGGAATTATGATTAATTTGTTTTTCTCCCTCAGTTGGATAAAGCACGGCATCGAGTTCCGCCACTGAACACACACTGTCTTTAAAATTAGGAGGAAAATAGTGAAAGAGTATCTAATCACTCTGTCTACTCTGCTATTTAGGAAAAAATGAGAAGCTGAAAAATATACATACATATATCTCATATAAAATTGTATAATTACTTTCAAGAAAGTAGCTGGCTAGCGATGGCAGTTTAGTAGCAAAAAGCTTGTGGTAAATTATATTCAAGTTTGAATTAACATTCTCAAAAAATGTTATAAAATTTTATAATATCTCAATATAAATATTTACTTTTAATAAAATTCTGAATTGCGTTTTCTAGCTTCTTATAGATTAAATTATCGATAACAAAATAAGCGATATTGTTTTTTTACGCTGTATCCCGCATATGCAGGGAAGGTAGAGGGAATTTATTGTCAAGACACTCCGTTTCTCCCGTACTGTCCAATTTTCGTGAAGTTGCGTTTGTCTAAGAAATGGAACTCAAGACCATCGTGAAACTATGTCGTATATTTATTGCTATACACACCGTTATTTAAATTAGGTTATTTTATACTCTCTTCAATATTTATCGAATTAGAAAGAATAGTATTGTACTTTAATTGATTTTATTTATAAGCTTCAAAAAATCTAATCATAGAAACGTACGCATCAAAGAAAAAATAAATAAATATAAAATCCTTTTAGTTACTGAGAGGCTGACAGACAACTTAGAGCTAAAACTATGCGGCGTAGAACGCTGAAAATTGGCATGTAGAACGTTGGAAATAAATAAAATAAAAAGAAATTTTTGAGGAACACTAAAAGATTTTTTTTTAATTTCTAAAGGAACGAGAAAAGACCGTATTTTTACGTTATATAGTTCACGAAAACGAATTTGCGGGCCATGACTATTATTATACTAAATCTCTTCAAGCTCTACATATTAATAACACCATTTTTCACATTAATCATAAAAAAATACTTAAAACTATATAATTTATTAGTAAAATGTAGCATAAAAGTGACGTCCGTGTGCGTCTCTTTTCAGCGGGTAGGCGTGCCACTGTAGAGTGCCGCCCTGCCGCTTAACAGTGGGCGGGCGGGACTCTTTACAGCTACTAATACTGAATTCACCTATTTTATGTACATTTATATTGTTTTAATGTACATTAGGTAGGTTTTAATGGAAATATATAAGATAGTACATTTATTTATAGAGAAATGTGTTTACTCGGTTAATTTAAGTGTTTACGTGTACTTGATTTTTATTTTGATTGTTTTGCGTCATTAAATATAATTTTGTAAGATTGGAATAGATAATATACTAACAAATTACTCTAATTTACATTACCTTCTAAAATAATTTTTCAAGATCTTATTATTATTATCATGTTAGTTTCACGCTGCATCCCGTATGTAGCATGGTAGACAGAGGGGGGCTAGCTTAAAGTGTAACGACACTCCGTTTGCACACTTATTTTTATTGTAATTTATCTTATGGTTCCTAGAAATGCTTTATAGTCGCTTTATATTTTAAAATTAATTTAATGTCAAAGTTAAATCTTATAATAAATCGCTCTTATCTCTAGTTTGTCACTTCACAACTTTGAAGGAACAAATCAATTTTTCTAATTGGATAGGAAAAACAATTATATTAGTAATACCAACTATTCTATGTAAATTAAAATTCGGTTCAAACCACCACATATAAGGCGACATCATCATGCAAAAATCTTCTAAAATACTCAAGTAATGTCATAGAAAACAGCAAAATCCAAAAAAAAAAATCCAACACTAACCGGCAATATCAACAAAAACTTTAATAATATTATTATTTATCCAGAATAAATAATATTATGACGATATCATAGCAAAATATGAGAATAAACACGGTAATTAATATAAATAATATTGATTATGAATCGTAAGTGTTGATCGTGTTTGTAGCCAATAAGAAGTGAACCGTGGTACTAAATTTATAATAAATTGTGAAATATAAAGAAGTTACGATGCTGTACGCCGTGAGACAGGTGAGTTATAGATTAAGTTTAATAACTAAGTAAGTGCTTGGGGTTTGATTTTCGATTTAAGTATGTAATAAATATTAATTTTTTTAAGGTTCACGCTCATATTTTCTATGCAGCAGGGCAGGCAGATGGAGCCTTGACTTAAAACACTCCATTTCCCAGTTTTCGAAACATTACGTATGGGGGAGTTAAACGCCGCGCTTTGTCTTGAAACTAGAACGAGAAAATGAAATTAATTTCTTCCCTCATAACCGTCGCGTCACGACGGCCTCTAAATATTAGTTGACATTACGAGTTGACATATAATGTAATAAATAGGCAGATAGTAGAAAAGATCGTGATACGCATGGAAGCGTTTATAAGAAGAAAAAGTAGTGTCATAGACAATTTAAGTATCCATAGACTTTTCAGAGTGATTCCTTGCATGGTTAATAGTCATTTTTTTTCTTATATTTTTTTTGTTTTTTATTTTCTTTTATGTACAAAAACATGTAATATCATTAAATCTTGTATAATTTTCGTTTACAAAAATAAGTAATATATTTTAAGAATATTTATATATGTTTTTATCATTTTAGATGTAATAAATTAAAAAAATCTCAATAATTTTCGTATAACTGATAATATTGAAGATAAATAATAGAAATCAATATTTATAGAGACTGGCTATTATAATGCGACGTTCTTTCTGTTATACCACAAACGAAAAGAGAGCAGAGTAATGAGTCACTTATCTCTTCGTTCTCTAAACATTCTTTAATATGGAGCGCAAATAATGAATAATAAAAGTTAAAGTAAGCAAGTTTATAAAGCCATGTTATTGTTACAGCGCCGTCTCACGCGGTGTTTTTCGTAAAAACAAAACATGAAACGCGATAGTATTACTCATACACGTACTGTGGCTTACCTGACATTCGATTATACAATATCTTATATATGTATGTATGTATGTTTAATAAATATCTAGGCAACATGTTGTATTCTATATAAAAAGAGGTATAGTGTGTCGGTGTGTTGATTTTGTTTTTAATAATAATTCTTAGATGACAAAAAAAAGACAAAGGAAGTTGTTCGGATTTCCCCATACTTAGTTATTTGATAACAAGATGAAGTTTGACGTTGAGTTACCTCTGTCTGTAAAATTGAGCAGAAAGTGCGGAATAGAGAGTCCTAACATTTGGTTCCCACAGCCTACCTTGCTATATGCGGGATACAGAGTTAAGTTATTTTTTAAGAAAATCGACAGTAAGAATATGGTCCAGGTTAGTTTCTGTAAAAAAGGGTTAAAAAAAAGAATATAAATATATCACTGAAAAAAAATTGTCTAAATCGTAAACGGAATGACCTATATAATAAATTCTATCGATAGGTACCACTATTAGTTAAAAATATATTTTTTATGGCGTATCTCCCACATATATATTATTATATACGAGGTAGACAACGACCAAAATATCCTAAAATAAAACAAGTATTAAGCATATTAGAATATCGACGGAGATTGATTAGAGCGTATGGCATGCGCTATCCAATCTAATATTCCATATAAAAAATGCTTGTTTTTGAACCCATTACTACCTCATCTAATCTAATACTACTTAATATCTATTCTTACATTCCTTCTCAATGAGTTAATTTTATTTACACATTACAAAAAAGATGACTTCCGCATTATTACAAAAGTTTGTGATATAATGATATTGTTAGTTGTTCTAAGAAAGAAATTCGATATAATGTCACGTAACATAATCATATTTACATGGACGTGACCTTTAAAATAATATCACTAATATTGTTTATATATATTTTTGCACGAAACGTGTTTAACTGTGTACTATCAATCATATGTGATAAATATTGAGAACAAACATTTTTCCGTTTAAGGTTATTAAAAATGCTTAAAAAATTATAAAATATAATATAGTCCAGTCGTGGCGCAGGGGCACAAAGTGTGACTGTAAAACCAACTGGTTGTGGGTTCGATCCCCACTCGAGGAAATATTTACTTAAATTTATATTTCGAGGCAAAGCGTGACGTGGAGTTCTGCAGAAAGTGGGGAACGGAGTGTCTTAACACTAGCTTCCTAGCCTCCCCTGCTGTGTGCGGGATACAGTGTGAAGCTGATTTGATTTTTAATTATTAATTTTATTTTCAAACTCAAATTCAAAATATTCTTTATTCAAATAGACTTAGTAGTAGTAAGCACCCTTGAATCATCGAATGAACATAAAATAAATATAAAAAAGCTACCACCGGTTCAGAAGGCAGTTCTGCTAAGAAGAGCCGTCAAGAAACTCGTTGCTCTTTTCGATATCAATGGCATAATTTAATTATTACATAAACTTTCAGCTATCCTACATGACATTCAATAGACGGTAATTCTATACATATTTATCTTGTAAATATTTTTAAACAGTGTAATAAGCTTTTTTCTTGATACTTTAAATTGTTGTAGTGGCAAACTCAGAATATATTGCCGAAATTTTCAGACCTATAAAAGATTTTTTAAGTTTTTTGAGACGAAGGCTTGGTGTAACAAGCTTATATTTATTTCTCGTTCCTACCGTATATCTACCACAATTTTTACTATGACATTATTTATGTTGTCGGATAAACAGAATGTTATAGTATACAAATTGTGAAGCAACTGTAATAATACCTGCATCTTTAAAAGCATCTCGCAGAGAATTTCCATATCTTAGATTATAAATTGATCTCAGGGCTCCTTTTTTGGAGAATAAATATTGAATTTATATCTGCACCACTGCCCTATAGCAGCATTCCATAAGATAAAATACTATGAAAATAGCAATAGTAGACTAGTTGGGCTGTTTCAACGTCCGTCATTTGTCTTATTTTTTTAATTGCGAACGCGGTTGAGCTGAGTTTATCCGCAAGTGTTTCCAGCTGAGTGTTAAATTGGGGCTTGGAATCTATAGTTATACCTAAGAAAGTTGCTGATAAGTCACATTAAAAGTTTCTCCTGTAATTACTAGACTAAAATTTTGGTACATATATTTGGTAAAGCAAACTCGATATATATATTTTTTGGCATTTAATATTAGATTGTTAATATCAAACCAACGAAGAATATGCGATAATGCACTATTCACTTCGTCATAGTCTTTTCGTATTCCGTATTCGTATTTTGTTCCTGTCCACCTTAAATATCAAAGAGGTATCATCTCCAAAAAGTACAATATAACATAGGTTCTTCACATAAAAAGACAGATCGTTAATGTAAAAAGAATAGATCCTTGTGGAACGAGGTCAGGTTCTTAGATCCAGATGATTTTACATTATTTATTTATTATGATTGAACTGCGGCTTCGAATGGAAATAAAGTAATGAGTTATGTAGAGTTATTGTTTTATATAACAGCGGCCCGCTCGCGGCTTCGCCCGCTTACTACATATTATACTTTTATTATGTTGCATTTACCACCAGATTGATTATAATATTATATATACATTCAATCAGGAATTACATAATATACATAATATTAAAATTTGGTTACTAAGTATATTTAATTTTTGTCTCGATCTTAGTTATCAACAGTATCAGTTCGGGATCTAAAACCAGGCTTTATGTATTTTTACTAGAGAAACGTTTATACATATTAAAAAAACCTAATAAACACGCTTTTCTACACCAAATGTGCTTGGAGCTATAAGTTGTATGGACCTAAACTCGAATGGGTGCCTCTGATGAGTTCCAATATTCACTCTTTACTCTGTTTTCTCTTTTCATGGAGAGGAGATGGAGATGGAACTAGGCCATTATCACACCAGCTTTTTGATACGATATTATGGTATTGTCCCATAAGTTGCGTATAACTGACAAGTTTTATGAAGATACAATCATTACAAGTGCTTCAAATTCAGAATCTAAGAGTTTATTACACAGTTGGTACAGCTCGACCTAATAAAAGAGTGTTAATATAAAAGTACCTCAAACGAAATACGAAGACACTACCATCGCTAAAACCGAAATAAAATACCGCTACAGCCTTCAAAATCGTCATTAACCCACACATACACACATAAACACATACATAAATTAGAAAGGAAACAACATAATAAATATATTTAACGTAGCACATACGAAATCGTACAGCAAACAAATCATTTTAAAAATGGTCACATAATAGTTTACACTTGAACACTTGTAGATGTTTACACAGGCAGTCAAAACACTGACCTCATACTCTCATAGTGCTAGTGTGTTTATATATCTAGCCGACTACTTCCATAACATATATCAAAGCTATTTTTTTTATGTTCATCTAGTACCGAAGGTTGATTAGGCCGTCGTGGCGCAGTGGTACAAGCGTATGACTGTAAACGCGGTTGTTTTCTGGTTACGGGGCAAAATGAGGCGGCACAATGCTTCGAAAATTCAGGGGAAAAGTGGGCAACGGAGAATCTTAACACTAGGTTCCTTTTGCCTACTCTGCTATATGCGGGACACAATGTGGAGTTGAAAAGAAAAGCATGGTTATTACAATGTGTTTTGTTCGGCAATTCGCCTTAAGAATTCTCATATATTCATAGCTCGTTGTGAGTCTTGATTTGATAATAGAATAGAAGAGGTTTTACAGAATTATATAAAGTGCACTAAATGAATTCACAAAAACTAAAATCACATATCATCATTATCAGTACATACAAAAAAATATTTAAAGAAGTATATAAACAACATTTATAATGTTTTTTTGGCTCACGCTGTTTCCCCAGAGTAGGCAGAAAGAAAGTATAATATACATCGTTTCACTATGCGCTCAATTTTCGAAACATATGCTTAGTAGCGAAACTTAACGCCGCGCTTTGCCCGTTTTTTATAATGAAAAAAAAATACAGTGAGTATGCCACAACGGACGGCCTCAGGTTTCTACTGTTCAATCTCTTAACAGCAGAATTATTGATTAAAATATATTTAAAGTGGTTTCGTGCTTGCTTTAATTAATCACTATTATCCGCTGCTGGACAGAGAGTAGTCCTTGCTGCTGGAGATACCTCTGGCATAATTATCCAATATCCAATTACAATCGTCCAATTATAGGTTAGAAAATCGATATTGTTACTCAGATTTAAATAAGAAGAACATAGTATTTACTTCCGCCACCTAGCATGAAAATTTTGTTTTTGCCTTAAAACGAAAAAATGCGATATAACGTTGATAAGTTTGGTTGAATGCTGAAGTGGTTCGATTTGAAATATTATTGTGTATTTCATAGTCCCATACCTAGTGGCCATAGTTCCATCAGACACTTAGATTGATGTCTTTAGATGTCTCATATCTCAATTTCCATTCTATCACTGGGTTGAATCCGCCGGTAAAAGCTGGCTTAGTATAAAACCAAATAAGAATAATATCTTTTAAATAGGCTCCTCATTGTATAAATGTATAATTAATTATCCACAAAATACGACGTTTGCCATATTTTTTTCCTCTATCGGGGATTTACACGCATTGTTATACATCTCAGTTTTGTAAACTTTATTGAAAACATGAGATGAAAACAACTTAGTCAGCTTTTTGTTTACCAACATACCATATATGGTAACTAAGTATTGCGTGGCGTTAAGTTGCGTTTCTCAATAAGTCTTTTCTCAAATGCGACCGGAAAGCGGAGAATAAAGTGTTTTTAGAAGTAGAAGCATGAAGGTCACCAAGGCGGGATGTGATAGCATCTGTTAACACGATGGTGGTGGATTAGATCCTTACTTACTTCTTTGACAAGATATGGCGTCGAGCTTCCACTGCTGAACACGCGATGTCTGGAGTTCGGGCGAAAACGATAGAACAGTTTTTCAACAGTATCTACTCTATGTCAACACTACTATGCAGAAATAGCCATTTGTTCTATCCCGCATTTACATATAGAGAGGGATATATAGCAGAGGAAACATGGGAACCAAGTGTTAACTCACTACGTTCCCATTCGGACACTTCCATTCCCTACTTTCTCACTGAATTCTCTAGGCATTGCGAGTTAAGTGGTTGAATTCAACGCCATATTTTGCCTCGTAACAGAGCTAGGAAATGAAAATTTTGATTATTTCATTCCCCTGAGTGAGAATTGAATCCACAACCGTCGCGTTTACAGTTGTAGTTGCTTGTGCCCCAGTGCCACGACGGTTTATCTATATATTTAATATAATTTTAACGAAGTAGGTAACATTTGGTATGTCATGAATATTTATATGCCGCTATAAACATAAGTAAACATAGTTAATTTTGTCTAATACGTTAGTCCAGTATAAGATAATAAAAAAAAACATAAAATCTGCTTAAACAAAAAATATTATGCGAAGTCATTGTTGACTGTACCTAAACCATTTTAAAGTGATCCACTATTTGCATGGCATTATTAATTTTAATATTCTGTACCTTATTCTATTTTATTATTATTTTTATTATTCAAATATAAAGGCATATGAGGCCAGACGTGGCGCAAGGCGACAAGCATGTGGTTGTAAATGCGATATGTTGTGGATTCGATTCCCACTCTGGGAAATAAAATTATAAGTAAATACTTTAATTTCCTCGCTCTGGTAATGAACTGAAGCGTGGTAAATAAGCGTGGTGGTGTTAAGAAAGTGGGGAACGGAAGTGACTTAACGTTGTATCTTCATACCAGAATCCCTCTACATTCTGTCATATGCGGAATATAGCGTGAAGCTAATCAATAATAAATTAGACCATATATTTTCAATGTGTGTTATTTACTGTAACAGAGTAATATTGATTTTTCAGTGATAAGATAAGTAAATATGTAGAAATATGTCATTAGCAAATAGGTTCGTAAATGTTTTACGTCAATTTTTAACCATACTATCTACTAACCTACTAATAATATTTGTACCTATAAATAAATTAGAAAATAATTTCGCACTAAAAACCGGTCAAGTACGAATCGCGCTCGTCCACCGAGAGTTTCATACGAATTATGTTTTAAGATAGACATCCCTAAAAATATTCGGGTACAGTCCGCAAGGCCTAAGCCCCGAGCTTTGCATTTGTGACAGATTTCTGTACTAACTACTGGATAAGAAATGAATCATTTAATAATATTTCAACAATTCAGAATATATCTACATATATAATATGACCGTACAATCAGACCGTATTCCCCTAGCCTAAAATGGATAATTTAATTTACTTTGTATTATATATTGATTAATAATAATATTTTATTTTCCTTCAGGGTCCGGAGCCAGCATTGAATTCTAGCCCGGGTGGAGCAGCCAAGCCGCCGCCTCTCAACGCATTCGAGCTGGACCGCTGTTTGGATAGGTAATACTATATATATATATACAAAGCTATAATTATATTACATAACTAGAGGATGTCGTGGCGCAGTGGCTTATCGTGTGACTGTTAACGCAATGGTTATGGGTTCGTTTCCCATTCAGGGAATGAATTAAAAAAAATATTTCCTTGCTCTGGTAACAAATGATTATTCCCGTTACCATAAGTATTTTTGGTAATCCTTTCTGAGTGCTGCCATACGTGCCAAATTTTAGCGTTATACGCTGCGTGGTTTCGGCTTTACGTTGTATATCAGTAACTCAGTAACGGAAGAGTTTTATATATACAGATTGTAGAGACTAAAATGTCTTGTCATTCGTTTTAAAATATTATCAAATAGTCTACGGTCCCTAAATACAAATCAACTAGAGTATTTTTTATAATTTAAAGTGTTATTCCACACTTAGGAAAGAAAAATACTTTTTAGAAAACGTATAAAAATTTGGATGTAGCTAGATTTGAACTTTATATTGAGTGTCTTGGAAACCGTCCGTTTGCACGTATGGCTTAGCGGTCAGAGCGCTTGGACGGTTTCCAAGAGGGTTCAAGCGGATTCAAATGTCGCTAACCCATTATTATTTTATTGATAGCAATATGATTTTAAAAAACATATATTCCCATAAAATGTTATAGAGACGAGACCCGGTGGGGCGGTGACGCGCGGCGTCGCAGACGCAGCTCACCGCCGCGACGCACACCGCCACCCAATAATGAGCCTTTGTCACTTGCAAGGGTATGTACATTACATAAAAAGTTTATTATTATAAATATTAATATAAGGCTATCGTAGGGCAGTGGCACAAGAGTGTGACTGTAAACGCCACGTTGTGGGTTTGATTTCCATTTGGGGAAATTAATAATTAAATATTTTCATTTACATCGCTCTGGTAAAAGGCAAATCGTGGCATTGAGTCCTACCAAATTCGGCTGAAATTATATAAATAGAGAATATCGTAGCTCGTTTTATGCAATAACGTAATTGTATTTTTTAAATAAGTTAAATATAACAATATCTCCCGCAATATTAAAAAATGTGGAAATACATTATTGTTGAATGAATGATAGAGGTGTAAATTAAATTCCAATATAAATGTAAGTATATATACATATATTTGAATATAGTGTGATGGGTAGAAAAAAAACGAAAGATTTCAATATTGTAAGTATATTTAGATTTGAATATTGTTCATTGGTATACCGCAAATCGAAAAATTAATGAAATATTTTCTTAATTTCTTTCGTTACTTCCTACCTAAAAGTTCCAGCTGAGTCTGGCTCTAATAGTAACGGTGCTCCTTCTCTGCAAACCATGAAAACACATCCTTACTTCTCTACTTATTTAAGAAACAATCCAATATTGAAAGCTCATTTAACTGCATTAGTCGTTGGGTCTATCTAAGAGAAAATTATTATATTTGACACTCTGTTCTCTGCCTACTATGCTATGAATTAATAAAAAATAAGTAATGGAATAAATATCTTAATATCATTCTTAAGGCAAGTGCACCAACCTCCCCAACGGGTGGTTCCACACAGTCCAGTCCGGCCCCGGTCTCCCCCACCGGTAGCAACGCTGCCCGATCTCCCCTACCATTGGTAGCACAGGACTTGCTAGCGATGCAGATATTGGACCAGCACACGCATCTGCAGGCCCTGATGAAGCAGAGAATGTTTCATCAGCATCATATGCAGAAACAGGTTAGATTTTAAAGGAAAAATTATAACTGTAAGAGATATGATTTGAAATAGATTGAATTTATATAGTTTCAATATGGATTTTTTAGCCTTATTTGTTTGTTTTTAACTTTTAACTGGTAAAGCGATATCTTTACATTTGCTTAATAGAGGTAAAATATTTGTGTTCAATAATTATTTGCCGTATAAAGTTCGGAAAGAGGTGTGAATTAAAAACTGGTTCTCAATTTTAAAAGAATAATTTCAATTCATGACAGTAAAGTTGGGTAATACTTACTGATATATTATGTTTTTAATAAATTACTAAATTAAAGAATTGAAACAATTTTGCGAAAACAGCACATGACAACGGAAGCGGCTAAGCGGCAGCTGGAGCAATCCCGGATACAAGATCAGATCAATTTGAATCTGCTATCACAGTCTCATCTCCAGCAACCAGATAGTTCTCCGAGTAAGATGTTTTTAATATGCCATTAAGATGCCATGGGGACCCACTAGGATAGTTTCCGACTAATGCGTCAAATAAGATGGTTCTGATGTCGATTCCTATTCGACTAAACGACCAACGGTTTATTAATATTTTTGATTTCCCGCTTTGTAAAGGCAAAAAATAAAAAACAGTCTCTTCACACACAAATTATTTCTACCTACTGTAATACGATAAAACTTATTTTATTAAATAGTAGTAAAATAAAATATCTATATTTTATCACTAAATCTATTACTGTCTTAAGTATTTATATATACATATATATTTATATAAGCGCTCTCCTAGAGCATTGAAGAGTATCAAATTAAATGCCAGACTAAAAGAAATCATTTTAATAAAACAAACACTTTTCCATCCACAACAGGCTCTCTACAACAACAACTGAATGCACAACAACAACAATTAGTGCAACAACTGCAGGCCGTGCAGCGCCAGTACCTGATGCACGCGCCTCTGTCAGTGCCGCCTAATGCTCCGCCGGGTGAGTTAGAGTTACCAGTTCAATTCTCGGTTGTGGGAATAGAAAATAGTTAATTGATTTGTCAAATGCTATTTTTATATGGTAAATAGGGTTATACTAAGTAGGTTGTTTTTGACAATTGGTTAACAACTTTCTATAATAGAATTAATGTAATATGTACACTTTTTTTTTCTTGAATATGAGACATAAACATATTAAACACTTTTAGACTGTCGTAGCACAGTGGGGCAGCGCCTGACTATGAGCGTGAGACGATGATTGTGGGTTCTATGCTCTCTCAGTTGTACAATTATATTTATATTATATATTTTAAGTTTCCCGCTCTGATGGACAAAAAGTGCGAGTTCTAATCCTCCTTTTTATCCAGGTCTAATGCTATGGAGCAATGAGTTAGAGGAGCACCCGTTGTTCGGACGCGGTGTTTGCAAATGGCCCGGCTGTGATGCACTTGCTGAGGATTTTCAAGCATTTCTCAAGTAAGTATTGAGAAGTGAAATCAAAATATTATGTTTTAAATGAAAATGTTATGTTATGTTGTATTTTATTCTTTATATTGTGTGTTTTCGAAATAATCTCTATTAATGACGTACTGATTAGAAGTTGTTGTTAAATTTGATATATTCGGTAAGCATCTTGCTTAGTTTTGAAAGTACTTAATTTTTAAATACTTTCAAAACTAAGCACGATACATATATTTCTAATTTAAAACATATGTGTTCGGCGGAAAGTGGGAACAGAGTGTCTTAACACTAGTTCCCTCTGCCTTCCCTACTGTGTGCAGATTACAGCGTGATGTTGTTTAAAACATATATGTACATATATATTTTCTAAGTTAATATATTAATATAAATTTAATGTACCCTGCCCACCCATTCTGCCCGTTATGCTCTTCTTATCAGTATTATAATTTGTTTTATATATATTTAATTTATAAATATTACAAAATAATGAAATTCTGTACAGCCGTCTTTGCTCGTTAGGCCGTCGTGGCGCAGGTGTGACTGTAAACATGACGGTTGTGGGTTCGATTTCCAGTCGGAGGAATGAATTATTTAATATTATGATTTCTAACCTCTACTAACAAGGCAAAGCGGCGTTGAGTTTCAGAACAGAAAACAAAAAATTGTGCAGTGCGTGGAAAACGTCTAAACACCAGGTTTCCTCTGCCTATCCCGTGATATGCGGGATACAACGTGAAGCTAAAAAAACATAAATCTATAATTATTTTCCCATTTAAGGCATCTAGAAGGAGCACACACTCTCGACGACAGATCAGCAGCACAAGCGCGAGTGCAGATGCAGGTGGTGGCACAACTGGAACTGCAGTTGCGGAGGGAGAGGGACCGCTTGGCCGCCATGATGCGACACTTGCACGCTGCACGCGACCATCACGCTAAGTTACCACATGGTGAGATTTAACTTATATTACAATATGGTCGACAAATAGTGGCCTCCGAAGTTAGCTGTAGATCGACTGTTTCGATTTAAGGATTTTTTTTACTTTAGATTATTTTATTCTAGAGTGATCAAAACGCAAAACTTCAGAAGACCTAACTTTAAAGCGGCCACGGTTCATCGACCGTACTGTACTTTCGTGTTATTTTCTTACTATTTCGTGACATAGCGACGCGGCATTCGACTGACGCGGAAGTCGACAGTTGTGGGTTCAATTATCATAAAAAGAATTGTATTATTTTATTTTTTTCGCCATAATAAGAAGATTAAAATCGACTTTGAGCTCGGCCAATGTTTCACAAAGACAATAATTACAATTTTTAACAATAAAAAACCGATTCCACCTGATCCCATAATTAGAACCTTAGCAAACTTTCAACAAACTACCCTTGAAGTGTATCGTTTCCAATAAAGAAATAATCTAGATGATTGATGAATCTATATATTCGTCCATTTGTCGCGCACATACTCAATGCAAATTTAAAATGTATGTGATCCTCGTGAATAACATTGTCAGAAATGAAACAAATTAAAATGGAACCACACTGGAATCACCAGCGTTCAAATAAAAAAATATTCATCAAAATCGGTTCGCCTAGTCAAAAGTTTTGAGGTAACAAACATAAAAAAAAACAGTCGAATTGTTAACCTCCTCTTTACGGAAGTCAGTTAAAAATTAAATAAATAAAACATCACCTAGGTAAAAGTCCTCCGAATTCAATCCAAGACTACAACGGTATACAAAAAACTAAAACACTATTTACATATTTAAAATACAGATACAATAAAAATAAAATAAGATAACACTCAAGAATAGATACTGCAAAATTTATTCATATAACATACGATTAGCTCAAACGGGAAGCTAAAATGTTTATTATAAAATTATATTTTAAAAAGATGCCCAGTCGTGGCGCAGCGGCACAAAGTGTGACTGTAAAATTTGGTTGGTTGGATTGGTTGTGGGTTCAATCCCTACTCGAAGAGATGAAATATTCGGTTCTTCTCAACAGAACCGAACTTCCCTACCGAACCGGTGGTAGCTTCGTGTAGTACTAACACTACTGACATTATTATAAAAATGTCCAAATGAACAAAACATATTTACATTATCATATTGTAATAAAAATTATATATCAACAACAGGTCCGGCAAGTGAAGGAGCTTCACCGGGCCCAGTGCGACGTCGCGTTTCTGATAAATCTGGGGTCGCCATTGCTGGAGGTAATTTTTTTTTACTTTTAACATATTTTGTTTATAAAAAGAAAAGTTCTTTTTCCCTTTTATATAAGTGAAAGGAAAAGAAACAAAACTATATTATTAAACATTTTCAATTACGCTTTTCACTCTAGACGTAAAATTAGTTAATTAATAAATTTTTTTGAAAAAGACTCCATTTCGCTATCATTGCTAATTTGTAAAATGATAGATAATGCTAGGAAAATAAAAGAAGTCAATGTATCACCAAAGTTTTCACTTTAAAATGTGCATTTATTTTATTTCTTTTTCGTATAAATTCTGTGCATGAACAAATATAACAACTATTGTATGCTAAAAAATTCAAATAAATAAACAAAATGCTAATTTAGAAGAAAAAAAATCATATTATCACTACTTAAATATTTTTAGGGTTCCGTATCTTTTAGAGAAAAAGGAACTCTTATAAGATCACTTAGTTATCCGTCCCTCTGTGTGTCTGTCAAGGGCCTTTATCTCAGGAACGCTTGGAGATATCAAGTTGAAATTCAAACTATATACTATCTATGTCCTATTGTATGTAGCGGCCGCTATGAGCGAACGCGTTAATAGTAGCTGATACATTATAATTAATATTCATTTATAGAAAAGTATTCTCTTATATTAAGGTCTGCCTTATATGCTCGAAAGAGCTGGATTAGATGTTCAACAAGGTAAAATCATTATAAATATAATATTTTATTATTTACCATATAATAATATTTTAAGCAATACAACAAATTTGAAATTGTATAATAATGTTTAATTATTATAATATTATTATATTTCGCTTCATACAAAGACAAAAATTAAGTGTTTTTTTTAAAACAATGATTATTAACTTTATTTCAGGAATACGGTCGTCTTTTTACTTTACGTTATTATTAAATAATATATTTCAGAAATACAACGCAATCGTGAGTTCTACAAGACAGCTGATGTGCGCCCGCCATTTACATACGCATCGCTTATACGACAGGTTATTTATAATTATTTTATTACTACAATATTATTACAAATAAATGATTATTCTAATTTTATTTTCCCCTCGCTCTTCATTAAGTTGAGTGGTTTACTCAACGCGCTATGTATCGAAAACTCGTCGGAAAGTGGAAACGGAGTGGCTTAACACTATACGTTCCCTTTGCCGACCTATTAACCAAGAAAGGCTTCTTGTTACCTTTTTTATTTAGAATAGTTCAATAGGAACCGTAGCCAGCAATTGCCACAATTTACGTAATTTCATTATTTTTTTAGTCTCTTTTATTTACAATCTACCCGTTTTTTACCAATATCATAATGTATTACTTTATACCTATATTATTTTAAATTATATATAGTTAGACGCTATTACAAAAATCTGAAATGTATGAAAATAAATGTATATTTCCAGGCTATAATAGAATCACCAGACAAACAACTAACTCTAAACGAGATATACAACTGGTTCCAATCCACGTTCTGCTACTTTAGACGCAATGCTGCTACTTGGAAGGTAAGAATTCTAAAGTTTAATTAAAGTGATTTTGGAAATTATAGTATTTACTCACTCGTGATTATGACTAGAATCACTTATAACTATGATTATTATTACGATGATAAAAGTATTATTCACGTGGGTTATGTTAATGAAACAATAGTGATTTTTATAAAATAATTGGAATATTCCAGAATACATTATTATATATATGGGATTTATTTTAATAATAATTATTATTATTCAATGAGATTAATTTTAAAATTTTTAAACTTAAAGTTATATTATGGAATAGACTTTTTGAGGTAAATTTGGAAATATGTTTATACATTAATATATTAATACATTTTTGAAACGTTAATTGTACATCGCTGCAGAATTATAAGGTAAATTGTAGTTAGAGTAATTAGCTTGTATTATCTATGATATAATCTTTAAGTAGGTATATATATTTACTATTTTCAATCATTTTCTTGTATTGAAAGTGGTACAAAATGGATGTTGGTATTAAAAAAGTATATAAATCAAATAAGAATAAATTTTTCTTTATGATATTTTCTGTATATATTATTACAGTTTGATTTGATAATAAATAGGAAAGGAACTTTTTTTAAAAAACACCTGAACCTATGTATCACGTTTTTAAAATAATAGTAGCACAAATATATTTTTGTTAAAATATGTTATAAAACATGTACAAAATGAAAAGAAGGCTACATTAATCAGTAAAGATATCTGTTTAATTATTATAATATAAAAAAGAAATAATATTGGCGTTGAGACATTGAAATAAGTTACAGGTATATCTTAACTAAATCAATTTAATTTTAATGAGGTTTATATTCTTTAATAAATAAAAAAAACCAAGACCAACCAACCAACCAACCAACCAACCAACCAAACAAAAATCACGTAAAAGAAAAACGAGAAAAAATAAACCAAAAAAGTGTACAAAAAACAGAACGCGGTACGCCACAACCTGTCGCTACACAAATGCTTCATGCGCGTCGAGAACGTGAAGGGCGCCGTGTGGACGGTCGACGAGGTGGAGTTCTACAAGCGCCGGCCGCAGCGCGCCGCGCACGCGCCCGTGCACGCCGGGTACTGCCCCGCACCCACCAGACCACTTCACGTTTACACTTCAGATACACTTGCACACTGCACATAATACACTTGGTTGTATACTGGGAACAACTTACGAAAAATCATTATATGTTTACACTTCAGACACACTTTCACACTTTACATAAAACATTTGGTTATTTACTGTACAATCTAGGAGCAGACTTAACATAAGATACTCAATTAAAGCTTTTGTTGCATTACACGCTGGGTATACCACACTGATCAGACCACTTCACTTTATCATTTCAGATACACTTTACATAACAAACTTGATTATATGCTGGTATTAAGAGAAAACAGACCACACGCTTACATTTTAGTTAAGTTAAACTTTAAATGAAATAATTAATTATAGCTTTTGCTATTATACACTGGGTACAGCATTCACACAACTCTTACAACTTCACGTTTACACTTACGTTCTGATTATACTTGAACATCACTTCATGTTTACACTTGCATACTTTACATAAAACTCTTGGTTATATGCCAGACAAAATGCAAGCAGATCACTTCACGTTTAAATGTACTACTGTATTATTATTGAGTACTAAGTCGATAATAGAATATTTAATTTAATGAAAATAAAAGTACAACACCGCATTCATCAGAGCACAAGCATTTTACACTTACTTAGAGTTACACTTGTACATCTTACACATTTTATGGTTTGCACACATGTACACTTGTACACTTAACATATTGGGATTTTTCTTAGAGCTATCTCTATCGGAGACTATCCTTCGTCCAACATTACTTTTTTTAACACTTTTACATAAAGTACCATTACAAAGACAGTACAGTACATAAGAAAGTTTATTCGGTTGGGCACCTACAATTAATATTGTAAACTTGCACTTTACATAACACGTGACATATTTTCGCTTATAGTTTACACACAATAGCACACTGCACATTTTCACATTTATAATCACAAACTTAAATACTGATCATAAACTTTGGTGACACCCAGACCACTTGACGTTTACACTTGCACACTTTACATACAATATTGAGATAGTATGTTGGTTATTAATCTCCAGAAGACGACTTCACGAGTACATTTATAGTTACATATGTACAATCGTATATATGTACTACAGTACTTACATACATACACAATCATTGCAGACTATACTTTGTTTTATTAGTATAATCCTTTATGCAATGAGACAATTTCGCTTGAAAACATATTTAACATTTATACATATTACACTGTTTGACAACATGCATGATCTTTAATACTATCATCAACGTCCTCATCATCACAATTCTATCACTTAACAGTGACACTTCTGACAACATATATAACTTCATAATTGACATAACTAATTACGTTACTGAATTCTTATGCAATCTATTACACACTGTCTTGCAATTTATTATACAAAATATGCATATACACTTCTGCTGTCACTTAATTAACACTGCAAAAACTATACAGTTTACTTATAATATTTTGTATACTAATATAATATTGACGATGGTCCTTAAAAATATATAAGAATTAATCATGAAATATTATAAAAAAAAAACATGATATTTTTAAAAGAAATCAGTCAAAAACTCACTAACTAATATGTTATAACATATTATTATTATAATATATTAAGTAAGCTTTCAATTTTTAATAAATACAATCTACACTTACTTTAATACAAAACTTAAAAATACTTGTCAGACACTACAATAACTTTACCAATACAATAACTTTACACTTAATACAAAAAGCACACTTCACATATTAATCAAATTTCTTCTTAAATATTTTCTATCTAACTTAGTTATTAATTCTTATCGTGTAAATAAACATTTTTCTCGTTTCAGATTTAAAGTTTTTATATTATTATATTATTATTTGTGTAGTTGATTTTAAATTTGTAAGTGACGTTGTAACAATCGTTACATCGTTGCATCGTTATCGTATATTTTGTATTTAGGTAAAATTGTGTGTGTTCGTGGATTTCGGCGCAAGGATTAAATAACAGGCTTGCCTCACCCATCCCCATCCCGGTTCCTCGCATGATAAACTGACGACGATCTGTGCTTTCTATGACAATCAAAATAATCCTCGGAACTACTAACTCTCTCTCCTGTCAAGATATGATAAATCGGGCAAAATTATAGAACGCGATCCGGACGAACCTGTCACTGCACAAATGTTTCGTGCGGTACGAGGACGACTTCGGCTCATTCTGGATGGTAGACGACGCGGAGTTCGTGAAGCGCCGCCACCTCAGCCGCGGCCGCCCGCGCAAGTACGAGCCCGCCGCCGCCCCACAGTAAGCCGCTGCGAACGTCCAACGACACGGCTAATACGCGATTTATTGTCGTTTACTCGTATTCCTTAGTGCATATATGTTTGTATATGTTATTCAGCATTCTCGACTCTATGCTTGCTACATAATGATCTTAAGTTATTTTACAAGCTATTAATAATTATTATAGTCTCTACGTTCTTAAAAATGTTTTATCAATACCAATAGCGAAAAAATCAATGTAAAATAACGAAAATATAGTTAAATTGCGTGCTGTATATAAGACAAACTAAACTATGAAGAAATTAAATTGGATTAAATTTAAAACAAAATTTTAACTATAAAAAATGCTGAATCACAAATACATAACGATAGCTGAATCAAAGAGTTCAAATATGCTTAAAATAGATATCACACATGAGCAATGTAGTATCAACACGACGTTTTAGAAGCAGCTGTTCCAAATAAAACACGTTTTATATATCGAAACTAAGCAAAAATCGTTGGACGATCGTGTCCATAGCGTATTGTATGTGAATGATCTAAAAATCTTGAATGATGATTTTTAGTGTCAAATATTAGTTGTTCTGACCATA
>JAJHJA010000618.1:0-203512 GCA_021202915.1 Heliconius himera
TAAATGGGAACAGCAGCTAACAATGTCAGTTTGCAAGCTTGAGTGGTCAAGTCCTCCCTAAGAGTCGTAACTACAATTACAAAATATTAACTTATAATCAATATTAATTTTTATATCAAAGCTAATTGATTATATCAGCTTGACGCTGTATCCCGCACACAGCAGGATAGGCAGAGGGAACCTATTGTAAGACTCTCCGTTCCCCACTTTCAGAAAGTGGATATTGCGTGTTTGCCTCGACACCAGAGCGAAGAATTGGAAATATAAATTTAAGTGAAATATTTATTTCATCTCCTCGAGTGGGGATCGAACCCACTACCAGTCGGTTTTACAGTCACACTTTGTGTCGCTGCGCCACGACTGGCCTCAATATAAATTTTTAGTTTTTTCAATATAATCAATATAAATTTTTAGTTTCTCATATATTATAGAAATAGATTTTGTTAAATAGGTTGTTATTCTATAAATCCTTTTTTTGACATATTAGTACTAAATAAAGCAATTCTTTATGGACTTCGTCGCACATAAAATTTTGCTATAAAATCTTAATCATAAACGCGATGTAAAGTTAAAAAAAAATTGCATTGGTCGAATATATGTGATAGGAAGTTGTATGCAGCTCTCAGGTTTTATTTGAAAGTAAAACGAAAGAAATGTCTATTTCATAAAATGACCTTAGGATATTAAAATATTATGTTATTTCAAAACATCAACAAAAGCGTAAGTAAAACAACACAGCATTATTAGTAAGAAAATATAAAAAAAATAGAAAAAAAGAAATGTAGCATATTCATGTATTTCTTTTATATGACCTGATTTCTTAGTAAACCTAAAACATATATATATCTACATATATTTGATATTTAAATATCACTTTCTAATAACTACTTTCAAAAGATATTTTTAACATGTAGACACAATATAAAAGACATTTTTTTATGAAAAAGGAGGATATTTTTTATATACATATTTTTTTAATACTTTTTATTCTGTTTTGGGTACTTTAGACCTAAATGTTATTTTTTAGATTCATACGGCAGGATAATAAGAAAAGAAAGATTAGGTATCATCCACAAGGCGTAAATATATGCCATGATTAAAAGTAAAGACACTTCCATTTCCCACTCTTCACCGAATTCTAGAAGCATTTTGTGTTGAGTGGCGAAACTCAACGCCGCGCTTTGTCGCGACACGCGAAATATACATTTAAGTAAATATTTCATTTCTCCGAGCGGGGATCGAACTCACAACCAGTCGCGTTTACAATCACACTTTGTGCCTGTGCACTACAACTGGCCACTACGCCATAATTGAAAAACACCCTACATACATTAATTTTTTTAGTATTGTTATAATAATAATTATAATATGCTAATTAATTATAATATGAATTTGAATCTAATATCCATTATCTACAAGAGAAATTGTAGTACATACATATAGATAGACGTACGCGTATAGTATGTACATAGAAAACATGGCTCTACATAAAAGTGTAAAAATTGTGATACGAGATGCCAATAAGTTTGGATGATTCAGTTCCTCTTAAGTTACCTATAATTAAGACGTCGATTGCGGTATCAAGCAGAGCACAAGCGTGTGACAGTAAACGCGACGGGTTGTGGGTTCGATCCCCACTCGAGGAAATTAAATATTTAATATTTTATTTTTTCCACTTTAGGCGAAGCGAGACATTGAGTTCCGCCACTCAACACGCAATGCCTCCACAATTTATAAATGGAATTGTTTTTTTTTTAATTTATAAAAGATTTTGGTTCTATTACGTTATTTAATGCCACCAGTAATCTTTTTTCTTATATATATCTTCCATGTACAGTCATCGATTTTATTATAAGTATAGATATAGATTATTACAAGTGTGTAATAACGTATATATCCCAATACAATTTTACAGCAGAAACAAGTCTAAAATGCATATTTTTATTAAAACATACATAACAGTTTTCTTTTATTCAGTATTTACAATATAATTTATTCTTTACATGCTTCACATTCATTAAAATTTGCCCTTGAGATTTAAAAAACACATTTTGAAAAGTTACTAAAAGTGATATGTTGGTATTTCATCATTATGCAGTGTATTCAGAAAAAGATAACTAACGAATGCACCACTTGTGCGTACGAATTCACAATATTCACAATAGGAATTATTTACCTATTTCTATATTAATAAAAATATTTGGTATTTCAAATCTACAAAAAAAATAATAAAAGGACAGTAGCTATTTCTCTTTTAGTAAAATATGGGAGAAAGCAAGTAAAATTCAATAAAGTCTTAAGATAAAGATCAAATGTAAAAGAAAAGTACAAGGCAACCTCATCCTTCAAAGAGCTGTAAGTACTTATTTTCTTGTGTAAAAATAGAGTTTCATTTTTCGAAACGTTCTTTTTTTTATCAATAACCCTTTGTACCCACAAATCTTACTCACATATATTGAACAATAACTTTTTCGTAAATATTAAACAACATTTTTATTAAATATATGAAGAATAAATCAAACATCTTTCTTCTGTAGAATGTTGTTTAATGTTAACAAGGATATATGTGAGATTTGCGTCTTATTCCTCTATTTTTTAATTGAAAAATTATGTTATCTCTTCCATACATAAAAGAGCATCCCTAAATAGATAATTTATAAAACTGTAACTCTAGCCAGGAAAATATATATGGATGAAATAGTAATATTAGAAGATAATATTTATATTATATAGATTAATAGATTAGAAAGATATATAGAAATATATAGATATACAGACTAAAAATCCAAGTTTGTGTGGTCCACGAAAACGTATAAAAGGATGATGTGTAAATAAATATTCAATAAATATATATATATGGGATCGGTAATACTAATGTCAGTTGATTAAACCAATATGAGACTTACTATAATTTTTATAAGAAGTCGAAAATCGTTATAATAAATACTACTGCGTACTTAAATGTCAAAGTTTAAACTTTATCTTTTGTGCATTTATATGATTTAAATTTGCAATTTTGTTATTATAATAATAGAAAACAATTTTATTTATCACCATTTACAGTTTCCGAAATATAAATTATTTTAACACAGGTTAGCTATACAGTTAGTGCATTTTTGCGGATACTACCGCTGCCGTACTAGAAGATCTGTAATATCCAGCTTCACGCTGTGTACCGCACACAGTAGAGTAGGCAGAGGGAGAGGGTGTTAAGACACTCCGTTCTCCACTTTCCGCCGCGTTCTGGAGGCATTGCGTGTTGAGTGGCGGAACTCAACGCCCCGCTTTTGCCTCGACACCAGAGCGAAGAAATGAAAATATAGATGTAAATAAATATTTCATTTCCTCGAGTGAGGATCGAACCCACAAGCAGTCGATTTTACAGTCACACTTTGTGCCCCTGCGCCACGACTGGCCTCATCTGTAATATCCACATCGAAATATCTATACGATTTATATAAAAAACCCTGTTGTGTGATAATAATTGCTCACAGATATATATTATAGGTGTATATATGAATATCTTATTTCAATCTAACATTGGATAAATCCGTTTTACCATACGACTATGCTAAACCTCTTCTCTATCAGAAACACAAAGAAAATCAATGTCATATACAGTTACCTTTTGAATGGGATGAACAATTTAGTTAGCCCACTGACACCAACATTGTTCCGTACACGCTCATTATCGAGTACCGTTACAAGCTTCGAGAAATGTTAGTCATTTGTTTTATCTGCCATATACATACATATATATAAACCTAACGCTATTTTTTGAACATTTTTAAGTGTTATTCCACACTTAGGAAAGAAAAATACTTATTAAGATTTCTAAATAAGTATTTAACCTAACGTTAGTTGGCTATCCAGGACGAGTCCCACAAATTATTCAAATATATTAAGCATACTTATTTGCATCAACTCGAGTAAATAAATCGATAACGGTAAATAAATATATTTTTGAACTTCAATATTTTTACTGCTTAATTTTTACAAAAAAAAATTCTGAACTAAAGCAAAAGAAAATATGTCTAGTGCAGGTATTTGTTAAGATTATGAATTTGAATTTGGAAAAGAAAACAGACGCGATCTGAATTTTATTTACGACTAAGCACATACTCGATTCACAAATATTCTTATGTAACATTGTAATATATTTATTTATATACAAATATAAATGAAAATATAATTATGTTAATACATAAACTAGAAAGAACATTACTAAATTACAAGTGCTTCTTTGAAAACCTTATTATACAACGTTTTGCATTTAATCGTGCTAATTTATGGCAGCGACGTTGACAAGTTCCATTATAAGAGATCACAATATAATTTTATTTATATTGTATTTATGTTGAATGCACTAATATGAAAACGAAGCTCACTCTATATAAAAGAAATAAAAATCTTTATAAAAATAAAAAAACAAGCTTCTTTGTTTACTTCAAAAGGTTAAAGGCCTTATGCTTTTTGCAAATATATATGTATACTCACAAGTATGTAGCATGTGCGCGAGAGAAGATTGAAATTTCGTATAGCATTCTTTATTAAACGTTAAAACTCAATTCTCTACATTCTACAACTAGTTAAAATGAAGCATTTATTTTGATTACGTTCTAGCTACATGTAAAATTGTTATAGAATCTGCGATGTTTTATTTTACAACAATAATTTTATTAATTAGGGGCCGTTCAAGTATTACGTAAGCAGTTTTTTTGCAATTATTGACCCCCCCCTCCCCTATGTCATCAAAAATAAGCAATCCTCTTACCCCCTCCCCCCATGCTTACGTAAACATTGGCAAATATTTTTTTTAAGGTTTTTTTATTGATATTTTATTTGTATCTACATATATCACAAATCCGTATCAGCAAATCCGTAACCGCTGATAGTAGAAACGTGAAATTTGGACAGATTTATATTTTCGAATTCTGGAAATCCACTAAGAAGGGAATTTGAAAAATTTTAACCCTAAAGGGATGAAATAGGTGTTGAAATTTGTATGGAAAAAAATTGAAATCAGCACCGATTTTTATAAAACTTTAAATTAAGACTCTTAAAAATATTTCATTGAATACGTGTTTCGTGCTTTATTTTAATTCACCTCCTAAGGGTGCAAATAAGAAGTTGAAAGTTTGTATGGAAAAATCCTTAAATCGCCACAGATTTTATAAAATTTGAAATTTAGACTCCTGACAATGTGCCATTCTCGCTAAATAGATATAATAAACTTATATATTATATTACAACTATAAATATAATACAATAAACTAATAATTATGTCGTCTAACATACATACGTCTACCAAATATAGCCATAATATTTTTAAAAAAATAAATAACTTCTGCTTACGTAATTACTAGCTAGACCCCCCCACCCCCCATGTCATCAAAAATAAGCAAACCCAAGACCCCCCCGCCCCCCTACAGTGCTTACGTAATACTTGAACGGCCCCTTATTTTGTTTTAACAAAATCACTTTTTAATTTTTGGAATAATCTCTTTTGTTTTAATTGTATTAGGTTTTTATGGAGCAGTTAAAACTGTGGTTTCATTTAATTTATGATGACAAAAACACTGTATATCATACGTATATAGCTGTACTAATAGGGAAATGTCTGTTATAGATTGAATAAAAAATATTAACATATAAACAACTAGTCCGCGCTATACAGTTCAATAGATATCAAGTATAAAAATATTATGCACTTTTTTGTTATTTATGCATTAATATCTAGTGTTATATAGGTATATTGCACGACATATACCTACTGGTATGTACATACTAACTATATAAAAAACCAATATGACGAATAATGTGGCAGGTTCTATGAAGAAGATCATATTATGAACTTTTAATACTTTTTTATGTGTTTGTGTGTATGCATTTTGTACTTTTAACCAACTTCTGTAAGAAAAGGAGGTTATCAATTCGACTGTGTTTATTTACATTTGTTACTTCAGAAATTTTGACTGTGTGAACCGATTTCGATGATTCTTTTTAGGGTTCCGTACCTTTTAAGGGAAAAAAGGAAGCGTTATACGATCACTTTATTGTCCGTCAGTCTCTATGTTTGTCTGTCAAGAGCCTTTATCTCAAGAACGCTTGAAGATATTGAGTTAAAATCATATACTTAGACCTATGGTCCCTTGATTTCCTGAAAAAATCTACATTTACTTAATAAAAGATAATAAAAACGCAAAAAATAAAAATAATAATATCGCAAAAAATGCGTATCGACGCTATGAAGGGAATCTAAATTAATAGGGTAGGGTACTTCCGGTTGACGTAGAATTATGAAATTTGGCAGCTAGTATCTACAGGTAGTACTAGTTCAGGAAAGAATCTAAAAAATATTTTAGTACTATTTGTGGTTAAATCCTAAAAGAAATAATAGCCTTTAAAGGGAGCAAAATTTGGTATGAAAGCCAGTAGATCAGATGAAAGGGCTCTGGTTAAGCTAAGCTCGAATTTCAGAAAAATCATTTTTAACAAAAAATAACGACTTCCGACAATAATATAAACAGTAAAAAATAAATTAACTTAACATAAAATAAAATGTACTTTGAGTTTGTGAAACAAGAATAATTAAACAAAGATTTTATAATTTTGATGTCGATGTCAAGCTAATGTTAATAATGGCGGAAATAACATAGTACTTTAATCTTCAAATACACATAAAAATGGTTATATTTTCTTAGTACTTTTTTTTATTACTTTTACGTATAATATAACTGTCAAGTCCTAAACCTAATTTATTTGCCTTTAGCGTACCTAAGTATTTAATAAAATTATATAAGGAAACAACAACAATAAAATAACAAAATAGATAAACAACAATATAATAAACAACAGAATGAGGCCAGTCGTGGCGCAGGGGCACAAGGTGTGACTGTAAAACGGACTGGTTGGGGGTTCGATCCCCACTCGAGGAGATGAAATATTTGCTTAAATGTATATTTCCATTTCTTCGCTCTGGAGTCGAGGACAAGTACGGCGTTGAGTTCTGCCACTCAACACGCAATACCTCCACAATTCGGCAGAAAGTGGGGAACGGAGTGTCTTAACACACTAGGTGAAGCTGATTTAATTTGATTTTTTATAGAGTAAAAATCGAGTATCTGACTAAGTCTATCTCTATATTTTATCATTGGTGGTAGGAGTGCGATGATTTCATGCTGTATCATGCTGTTAATATTATAGCTTTGAGCTTAACATTATACGACTACATAGTTGCGACCTTCACATTGCCACCGATATGATTGTCAGATAAAATTAATAGAAAAAATCTAATAATAAAGAATAAAGAAAAAAAACGAAACTCATTCCACAATCAAATGTGACCGCAGAGTTTTTGTTCGGATATCTCTTTGTATTGTGTGTACGTATTTGTTTTTATTTATTTGAGTGATGTAACCGAATGTTTATAATAATTGGATAGGTATACGTGTATCTGAAGCTGTCGTGGCGCAGGGCCACAAGCATAACTGTAACGCGACGGTTGTAGATTCGATTCCAACTCGGGGGAGTGAATTATTGAGGCCAATCATGGCGCAGTGGCACAAAGTGTGACTGTAAAATCGAGTGGTTGTGGGTTCGATCCCCACTCGAGGAGATGAAATATTTGCTTAAATTTATATTTCCATTTCTTCGCTCTGGTGTGGCGAGAACTCAACGGCGAGGCAACGCGCGGCGTTGAGTTCTGCCACTTAACATGCAATGCCTCCAGAATTCAGCAGAATATGGGGAACGGAGTGTCTTAACACTTGTTTCCCTCTGCCTATCCTACCGTGTGCGGGATACAGCGTGAAGCTGATTTATTTTGATTTAATATTTTCATTCCTTCGCTCTCGCACCAAAGGAAAACCTCGGCGTTGAGTTCCGCCACAACAGGCAGTGGCCCGAAAAATTCGGAAAGTGAGGAACGGAGTGCCTTAACACTAGATTCACTCTACCTACACATATTAGATGTGCGGGATGCAGAGTGAAGCTTAAAAGTATACATGTATTTAGTTGATCTGTGTATTATCAATCATCTCGCTTTTGAAAAAAACATTATTTATTTAAATTCGACTCGGAAATTAATTTAAAATGTATAATAAGATACAATTATGCTTATTCGAATTGAATATTTATTTTTATTTATAAAGATCTCAATGTATTTTTCGAGTCATTGTATATATGGTAAAAATTACAATTCATTGTAAATATATGAATTTGTATTAATCTTTAATATTTTTAAAAATAAACTTTTTTTTTAATTTTAAGCGCGTAAGTTATTTAACTTATAATACCTAGCAAGATAATAAAAAATTATGAATTTACTGTCCATTTATTTCAAATTACTATTTGAAAAACGTAATATGAATGTATAAATAATATACTTGATTTGTTCAAATTAATATTCAAAAGTTTAATTGAGGAAGAATACAGGAAATCGATATTTTATAATTATATTTATTATATTTTTTTTTATATCCACTGAATGATAATGCGTATTATATGTCATTAACATGACATAATTAATCAATCTTTAAAGGCTCAAAGGTTACTAGTAGATACATCACACGAATGAGATGGTTTACATAAGCATGTCCATTTTTTCTTAAAAACGAACAAAACTTCAAACTTTAAGCACTTTTTTATTACATACTAGAGGGCGCGCGGCGTCACTCGCTTGAACCACACGATTATTTATTTATAATATGAAATTGCATTTGTATACTTGTCATTTTAAAGACACTTTCTATACATTAAAAACTGAAGTTGCAACCAATTCCATAACTCAGTTATTTTTTTTAGCAAATGGTCGAACAACAAATTGTTTTTATTTATGAACGGATCAAATAAAACGAACACTAAATTCACAGACAAATAAATAAACAAAGAGACAAACCGACAAACAAACAAAATAAATAATAATCATTGCTTTGAGTTCTATTATATTGATAAACGCCGCCAATCATATTTTTTCTCGTATATTTTCCTTATACGGACGGACAGCCATCAGTCACAATTTATATAATATTTTTATAAAATAGAAGAAAAAGGTTTTTACTTTTGTGTTTTCCAAATTTACCTAAGCTGTACTGTACACTACATTAACAGTGGCAGGAGACTATAAAATACAAAGATTTTTTGGAGATCGTAATCGATATATTTATTTTGAATTAGAATTTTTGAATGGAATGTCCGATATTAATAATTTAAAGAATGAACTGCAGGTTTTGAAATAATCTCGAATACGATATGATTGATTTGGATAAGGATTCATATAAAAATATGAATAATATGCTCTGATTATAGTCGGCATTTCTATTTAATATTAAACTGTAAAAAAGTAGTTATATTGTCAAAACTACAATAGTAGTAATATAGTATCGCAAAGTTTTTTTAGATATGGACATGTTCTTTAATTTTGTAGAACATTTTTTTGTTCCATCTTCAACAGTTTCTGCAGCACACGCAATAAGACCCCCAGATTTATCCCTACTTTTTTACAGGTAATTGAAAATTTTGCAGGGATTCCTAAATTTTTAAAGAAATAAATATAGTCTGACTGAGTAACATATACTCAATGATATTGTAGCTTTCTCACGGTGAAAAATAAATAAAAATGAAGCTTGAAAATTTGTAAATCCTCCACTGATGCATACTAACGAATGTTGGTTAAAATAAAAAAAAATGATGGCCAAAACCGGCTCTGCTTATTGCATAAGCCTATATGCATTTAGGCCGCGAAACCTGTGACGGTTCAACGACCTAGGTTTTCAATACTTACACAGTACTCAAGTATAAGAACAAAATTAAATATAATAACTGGGGGCCAGTCGTGACGCAGGGGCACAAGGGTGTGATTGTAAACTCGACTGATTGTGGGTTCGATCCCCACTCGAGGATATTAAATATTTAATTTAACCGAAACCATAACGCCGTATTATTATTTGTAGTTTTATTTACCGCCGCGAGTTACTCGATTAGACGTTGCACATTCATAACAACAAAATGGCGTCGTAAGGTAAGGTAGTATGGTAAGGTTAAATTACAAAACTTTTTTGAAGTTGAAGCCGTCGTGGCGCAGGGGCACAAGAGCGTGACTGTAACGCGATGGTTGTGGATTCTATCCCCACTCGGAGGAATGAATTATTGTTTATTAATATTTTCATTTCTTCGCTCTGGTACCAAGGCCAAGGCCTTTCGTCGAGTTCTGCCACTCAACGGAGTGTCTTGACATTAAGTTCCCTCTGCCTACCCAATTATGTATGCGGGATACAGCGTGAGGCCAGTCGTGGCGCAGGGTAAGGAAAGGGAAAGTGTGACTGTAAAGCCGACTGGTTGTGGGTTCGATCCCCACTCGAGGAGACGAAATATTTACTTAAATTTATACTTCCATTTCTTCGCTCTGGTGTCGAGGACAAGCGCGGCGTTGAGTTCTGCCACTCAACACGCAATGCCTCCAGAATTCAACAGAAATTGGGGAACGGAGTGTATTAACACTAGGTTCGGGGTTCGGGGTGCGGGATACAGCGTGAAGCTGATAAATAAAGTTAGAAATGTTTAAACTTATAAATATCTAAATTAACCTAACCTGGTCTTAAAAATCGCCAAATTTGTACATTTTGCAACTTTGAATACCTCCTCCTCCTCCTCCTCGCTTTTTGCTAATTGTTATGTTTTAAATCCCAAATACGCATTTCGGTACTTAAAATTACAAATTAAAATTACGAATTAAAATTTACAAAAATGAATATTTTACTACTTTTTGTTGCAAAATATTTCTAAATACAGGCTAGTTTAAGTTATGTTTTGCATGAAATAACATATAATAATAATGTAGTTCCATATTTACTGCCATCTTACATTCCTTCTATATTACAAATCCGCTAAACATCGACCGGCGTTTTATAGAATGTAACACGAGTACAATCCGCCTGAACGTCGAAAAGACGCATTACAACAAACAGCGACTATTTAATTTGACGCGCTGTATTACATAACGGCGCGTCAAATAAAAAAGTCGCTGAAAAAAAAGTTTACGGAATATTCAAAGCGCCTTCGACATATCGTAATATATCGTTATCTCTTCTATAAAATTTTATGAGTACATGATAAATGTATTAAAAGCGAAGGCAAAAGCCGAATAGTTTTCTAGTACCAAATGTTAGGAAGTTTTGAAAACAGTATTCAAGTTTTGTTTTTGAAATATATAAGTTAAAATAAATCAGCTTCACGCTGTATCCCGCACGGCAGAGTAGGCAGAGGGAACCTAGTGTAAGACACTCCGTTCCCCACTTTCTGCCTAATTCTGGAGGCATTGCGTGTTCAGTGGCAGAACTCAACGCCGCGCTTTGCCTCGACACAAAAGCGGCGTAAATGGAAATATAAATTTAAGTAAATATTTCATCTCCTCGAGTGGGGATCGAACCCACAACCAGTCGGTTTTACAGTCACCCTATGTGCCGCTGCGCCACGACTGGTCTCAAATATGTAACTTACTATATGTTTTATTCCTAAGAGCTAAATAAAACTTGTTACTACTAAAAAAAATGTGTGAAATTAGACGCCTCCGGTCGCGCGGTCCAAGGTTTTGCTTAAAGTCAAATTTTTAGGATAATTTTACACATCAAAGATTTTTTATTGCACGGCCAAACAATATAATAACACTGTGTTATATTTTATTATTTTATCCTATCTATTAGCCGAGATATACAATAGGGTAGGCAGAGGGAACCTAGTGTTAAGACACTCTTTTCCCCATCTCCTACCGAATTCTTTAGGCATTGCGTGTCGAGTGGCGAAATTCAGCGCCGCGCTTTGTCTCGACACAAGAACGAAGAAATGAAAATATGAAATATTTAATTTCCTCGGGTGGGAATCTAACTCACTACCTGTCGCGTTTACAGTCACACTTTGTGCCCCTGTGCCACGATTGGAATGCTTAAGTAATAACGAATTAGTAATCTATCGCTTACTGAATACAAATGTAAGGCATATCTAAGTAAGTAGGGTCAAAAACCCTTAAAAGATCATTTTTTTATCCATCTGTCTGTCTGCCAATCAAACTAAAATAATTATATTTTATATCCAGATTTACATAATGTATTGTTATTACCTAATAATTACTTATTGCAAAAAAATGTGTGATTAAAATTAATTATAATAAGGATTTTTTTAAATCTAGTATATTTAAAAGAAAAAAAAATGCTGTAAATTTAATAGTTAAGGCTTTGACTCCACTCAGGAGAAAAACTTATATTTCATAAAATTAAATTTAGTAAAAAACAGCACCGCCAAAGGTTCCGCCACCTTAAATTTATAATCTTATTAGTGGGCACGCGCAGCTTCGCCCGCATATTTGTACCCTTAGGGGTGACTTCTAAAAAAACCACGAAACACGTGTTCAATGAAATGTTTTTAAGAGTCTGAATTTAAAATTTTATAAAAATCGGTGCCGATTTAAAAAAAATTCCATACAAACTTTCAACCCCAATTTCATCCCTTTAGGGTTGAAATTTTTCAAAATCCCTTCTTAGTGGATGTCCAGATTATGAAAATAAACATCTGTCCAAATTTCACGTTTCTACCATCAGCGGTTACGGCTGTGCGTGCGTCTTACCTCAGTCAGTCAGTACATGTCCTTTTATATATATAGATTAGTCTATGTTTAATCCTAACTACCCTACCCTACCCTATAGGAGGCTAACAAAATAAAATAAATGCCATACAAAATATCTTTTACGTTTCATATAATTAATTATTCAAGATCTACTAAAAGAATCGCCCTTAACACTATATCTTAGTTTAATAATGTTATTTCAACGTTGTAAGAATCAAATAAACATCAAATAAGTTACTCCACTTTAATAATAAACCAATCACTCAACGACTTACTTTCTTGAATCTTGTTTTTATAAAATTATTCGTTCATTTTCAGAATTTGAAATGATTTGAATGGTTAAATTTTATTATTTATAAGTATAGAAGTTAAATTTATTTAAGAACGAAACAAAATAATAAGCTTTTTTCCCGACTGCTAAGGAAGGGTTATGTTTTTCGCGCGTATCTTGTATGTATGTAATATTCTTTATTACCTCGTATCTCCAGAACCGCTGAACGGATTTACATATTTGAGGTATCGTTAGATTCGTATTAGCAGCCCAAGTGTTCTTAGATAGGTGATATTAATAAAAAACAATCATGGCGGCTGTGGTACGCAATTGGACTTAGTGAAAAAAAATTTTTTCGTTTGGAATACCACAATATGGGTATCAAATTCAAGAACTCAATTTCAGAATTTCAAAAAGGTATATCATGATTATCATTACCATAATAAATTCTAACAAAAAAATGAAAAATAAAAAAATATTTGTAAAAACAAAAACCCCGACTGCATCAAACAAAAGAGAAAATAAACAAGCCCAATAATTTATTAGGATTAACAGTCTGGACCTATAAGTAATTCTTCAATCAATAAAATCTTTACCAGGAACCCCGCATAATTTAAAGAGGTCCCGTCTGTTAATCCTAATAAATTATTGGGCTTGTTTATTTTCTCTTTTGTTTGATGCAGTCGGGGTTTTTGTTTTTACAAATATTTTTTTATCTACGTTAAGTTCAAACAATGCCGTCGTTGTTTTCATAAGCTGCCCACTTATATTTTCAGCTTTTCCGATTTGTACTAATAATGTACCAAATAATATTTTTAGCTTGTTATATTTGTTCTACATTAAAACGACTAATTTTAACATAATATTACCTGAATTCGAAGAACCACAACATTTCACATATTTTCTAAAGTAAATAAAATAGAATTTTCTAAGAAATCACTCCTTTCTTTCACCAACATTGAAAAGCGGAATCTTAATATCCACATTGCTTCCTGTATATATTTTTTATTTGCTAGAATTTTTTTTTCAGTTACTTACCATCATGGACGCTTGTTCTAAATTCTTGAATATTTTGAATAGTCCTTGTGGCTCAGGTCGCTCAGGCGCTGGGCGCAGCGGTAGACGCACTGGCCCGGACAGTGGGTATGCGAATACTTGTGATTGCGGGTCAAGGAACATAGGCAACGGTCTGTAACAATCATTTACTTATTATTTATCTCATATAAGACTCGTTTTAAGTTACTTCCCATGGAAAATGTTAAATCAAACTTAATTATAGGAAATATTTTGTTTTTAAGGTTCAGTATGAAAAATACCAGTATGAAACATACATCAAGTTTTGATATTTATTTATCTATGTACGATGTACTATGGAATAAAAAAATGCGATTGAATATAAAAAAATATGTATATTCCAGATAAACGCAAATTTAACCATTTGAGATCAAGTGAGAGTTATATAATCCCTATTAGCCAGATTAGATGTATTGAATTTAATGACAAAATTCACAGATTTATTTAGCCTGTACAGCTAGTATGAGTGATAACTATAGATTTAACTCTGAATCCACTCTTCTCCAAGTCTCTCGCTAGAATAGGTCATGTCACAAAATATAAAGATTGTATCTGAGTCCTCTGGCAAAGACGGTAATTTTCATCACATTCCAACGAATTCTACGACTTTTTCATTACTAGGGGGCAAAATTACCAAAAACATAGAACCTGTTAACAAGCCTTATTTCATATAAAACATTGAATATTATGCATATTTAAAAAAATAAAAGTCGTTTAGGTCAACGTAAATTCAACATAATGTTGAACTCTTTGCAATTATGATTTGATAAACGGACAATCGCGAGTCGGGCTCGTCCACGGGTTCCGTTCAAAAATTGGAGAACTCGAGCTTTTTCTGAAATTCAAGCTTAGCTTAGCCAGATCCCTTTTATTTAATACCTCACTTGAACTAGCGACTTTAATACCAAATTTATCCTTCCTTTTAAGGCTATTATTTTTTAGAATGTAACCACAAATGTATAGTTTTCAGATTTTCTCCTGAACTAGTACTACCAAATTTCATAATTCTAAGTCAACCGAAAATACCTTATTAGTTTTGATTCCCTTTATAGTATCGAAATACGCGTTTTTTGCTATATAAACGGCCACTTCTTTTTTTTAAGTAAATGTAGAAATACGTTTTATTTTCGGGAAATCATGGGGCCGTAGATCTAAGTATATGATTTGAATTAGTTCGATATCTTCAGGCATTCCTGAATAAAAGGCTCTTGACAGACAGACAGACAGACAACTAAGTGATCTTATAAGGGTTCCTTTTTCTTAAAAGGTGCGGAACTCTGAAAACGAAAGCCACTTTACAGTATCCCATTTTGAGCCGACCGAAAAAAAGTCACGTTATTATTTTACTTATATATTATTAATACAGGCAATATTGTTTAACCAATTGTGCCAGAAACACCTAAATTACACAATAATACAGTCTTCAGTTAAAACAACACAACAAGTTCCGACTCCTTAAGTCTTCTTACAAGCATCTCAACAGCTTAATATTCGACGTACGAAAATTAACTTAAATTCTCTTCTTAAAATGATAAAGCCGGAACTTCTAAACGAGCCAACGTTTGCCTTTGTCATTTCAATTGCTTTGTTTGTGTATAGGTTCATAAAATTTTGTCATTTTGTATAACCTTTTCTAATAACTATAAATGGTAAAAAAACGAAGTATCAGATAATTACGTAGATATCCAAGTCAAAATACAAATGAATTTAAATTTACTCTATAATAATCTGTTCTATTATGCTATTTGACAAATGCTTTTAATTTTTTTATTTTCTCAGCTTCACGACAAGGCGCTTTGCATCGACACCAGAGCGAAAAAATAAAAATATCAAATATTTCATTTCCTCGAGTGGGAATCGAACCCACAACCTGTCGCGCTTACAGTCACACGCTTGTGCCTACCACCACCTATCAGACTTAATAGAACAAAGAAAAAATTGTGATAATACAATAGGTTCCATTAGTCGCGTTTAATTTAGTTAAACTCTCACATTGACACAGCACTGATAAACTTCCCGCACTTTATAAAATTAACATCATAGTGCTTTGTAGCGCACTCTACCTTATTGAGATACGCTTTTACAAAAATTAACGTGAAATGAGATTTTCTTATATTTTCTTCGATGTTTTCAAAGTACACTCAACGTGATAACTTAAATATTGTATTCTTAATAATAATAAATTGAAAATGTGTATATTTCCAAGTGACAGAAAAAAATAAAAACGTTAAAGCCTGTTGTTGTCACCTGAATACCAAATTTTAACTTTCTACGCCCAAGAGAGCTGTGGAAAAAGGTTCGAACCCACAACCATTCACAGACTCTGACCCACTCCCACACGATGGCCGCTATATTAATATATAATTTTTTACATTTTAAACTATAAATTGTTTAATATAATATCTATTATGTAACACGTTTTATTCGTTTCAATTATAGAATTGTTTGATTCAATCTATTAAATCCGTTACATTATAAAATATAATATTTTATTTTGGAATGCGATGTGGTTATCGATCAAGATTTATAGTTATTTAAACAAAGTTAAACCATGACGTTCAATGAATCAGTAAACCTAACATATTGCTTTAAATACTTTCCACCTTAAATTTAATTTTATTCCACATTAACCACGGTATTGCAAATAAGTCAACAAATATGTAGGTTTCAGAAATTAAAGATCAAGATTTTTACCTTTTTTCCCGACTGCTAAAGGTGGGTTATGTTTTTCACGCGTATCTTGTATGTTTGTAATATTCTTTATTACCTCATATCTCCAGAACCAAGGAAAGGATTTAGATAATTGAGGTATCGTTAGTTTTGTCTCAGTAGCCCAAGTGGTCTTAGATAAAAAAGGGCCCAACACAAGAATTTCAACAAAGTATATCACGACTATCGTTAACTTAATACTAACAAAAATAATACAATGTAAATTTTTAAAAATATGGATTGTGGACTGTGAAACCGGGACTCAAATGATAACGATATTAACTTTCAAGGAAATAATAAGATTGCGAAATTTTTCGTTTTATAATCCTTATGTATATAAAAAAAGTGAAAAATAAAAAATAATTAAAAAAAAACAAAACCCCGTCTGCATAAAATTCAAAAGAAAAAAAACTTTAATTTTTAATTTATTAGGATTAACAGTCGGGACCTATAACTAATTAAATCTTTGTTTGCTTTGTTTTAATAATATTTTTTTTTTACAAGTAATTACAATATTAGATATATTATCATAATATTATCCGTATGTTTTTTGGTATTTTTTTTAGTGCAAAAGTTTTTCTTGTCATAAATTACAAACTATTTTAGTAAAAGGTCAAATTTTCAGAGTACGTAGCTTTTGGTGTACATAAGATCATCTCAATCAAAAATTATACAATAAACTTAAAGACAAAAAGTTACAAGACTATAGACACTTTACAGGCAAATCATGTAAATGTTAACGTGACGGTTGGGCGTTCTATTCCCACTTGGGGAACAAATTATTTTCACTTCCTCGTTCTGATAAAAGATAAAGCGTTTTGAGCGAGGACCCGTCTCGCTCAAAACGCAATGTATCAACAATTCTGCGTAAAGTGGGGGACAGAGAGCATACGGGGTTCCCTTTGCCTACCCTGCTACATGTGGTATAGCTACATGAAGCTATAAAGAAGACTGTAGACCACATTGCCGATGCAATAATTACTATATATATCGCAAATCACATCTGAAATATTATGTTCCTAACAATAAATAAAGTTGATATAACAAAGATTGTTTTATTTGAAAAAAAGCTTACCGTTCCTCACCACCGTGGCAGATGATGGAAATACGTTCAGCCTGGGGGCTTCGAGATGTCAATGCACTAAGAAGGTTGAATGGGAAGCGCTTCTCCATGGCTTCTTCATGGCGCCTCTCAACTACACAATTCATACGTCCTCTGAAAAAATAAAGAAATAAAATCATTACAAATAGTAATTTGTAAGTACTATTTGATTTATGACGAGAACATTTTACAACTTTATTAAAAGTTTTAATGTCCGTCGTGAATAGTTTAAATACGTATGATCATTATTTGTAATTCTTTTTTAAAATGTTAGGTTTCAAAACAAGAAAATATAAAAAATTAAAGCAAACGTTATTTAATAAGAAAAGATACTCACTTTTGGTTGTTTGCTAAGAAAGCCCCCGCCAGCTCGTCGAGGTCAAAACGTATAGGCATCGTGAACTTAGGCATAAGCTCATCATCATCTTCTTCACCGGAGCTATCTGATTCGGAACTCTCATCGCTTCCAGAATTGGCCGTTTCTACCTTTTCGTCGTCGATTTTCTGCAAAATAAAATAGATAAAATACTTTAAATATAAATTTTATGAAAAATAGTTTCTACCTCGTCTTCTGTATAAACATCGTGAAACCATAGCCTATCAGACGAAATATTTACATTTTTTGATTCTGTTGATTCTAAATTGAATAATTTATATAAACGACTAAAACAACTATAAGCCGACTTAAGGCCGGTCGTGGCGCAGCGGCACGAGGTGAGACTGCAAAACCGACTGGTTGTGGGTTCGATCCCCACTCGGGGAGATGAAATATTTACTTAAATTTATATTTCCATTTCTTCGCTCTGGTGTCGAGGTTAAGCGCGGCGTTGGCCACTCAACACGCAATGCCTCCAGAATCCGGCAGACTAAAACTAATTAAATATAACATATTTCTACTAAAATAATCACGAATGAAAGAAATGGTCTGCGAGTTCACGAAATAGTTTTTTGTTAGCTTAGCTTAATATAGTAAGTAATAAATATCTATGTCTTTATGGTTATAAATAATATTATTGAACGATGTCTATAAAACTTATTATAATAATTATGATTTAAAATGATCGATGATGAAATTAACTTATAAGTTTATTCTCCTTCAGGGGATTAGCTAAGGTAAGTTGTTTGTATACACTATTAATGAAATTGAAAGGTCTGGTATATATGCCTTTATAATATGTTCCAGGGACGATCGCTACGTAAGGATGTATGATATGGAATTAAGCGTGAAAGTAATAAAAATATCTTGATTGTAGGTCACAAAAACACGCAAACCTAACCTATCGTAAGTTTATAAGAATAATTTCAACACATAAAAGTTATTCACCACTTTGTAAATGTTCGTGCGGACCACAATCAACCGTAACAACATGTCATAATGGGTCGCCATTTGGAGATAATGCAGGTGTTTATTGTAAGTTTTATAAAGACTATTAATTTAATTTGTTAGGTACATATATTCTTTATTTAAATAAATCATATAAATATATATTTAGCTAAAATAGATTTGTGGATAATCTATCTACTCGAAAAAAAACGAATGCCTCAAAAAAAATGTCCTGTTTGTACTAACTCATATTGAGAAATAAATCATATAAATACATATACATATATTTATATAATTTATTTTTTAATATAATTTGTAGAGAATTTTAATATTAACAGATAACAGAAAAGAAAGTCGAAGTGACACTGTTATGGCAAGAAAATATTGACATGAAATTAATAATATTCGATGTAAATCTCGTATGAATATCTCGTTCTGTGCTGTTTGTTGGCTACAATACACTCGGACATCCTGCCCAAGACAATGCGCCTGCGCACTATTGTTCCATAGTCCGTTTGTAAATATTACGATCAATAGAATAGATAAATTAATATTTAATCGAATCATTATTTAGCTAAATATCTACGGTATGCTTAAAGACACTACGCAGATGTGACGAAGCAAAAAAATGGCATTAAAAAAAATTTATCACTAACACATAAATAACAATAAATAATAAATTGAAATTAAGACCGTCGTGGCCGAGGGGCACAAAGGAGTGCGTATAACGGGACGGTTGTGGGTTCGATCCCCACTCAAGGGAATGAATAATTATTTATATTTTTTTCTGAGACCAAGGCAAAAGCCTGACGTTGAGTTCCGCCACTCAACACGCAATGCCTCGGAAAATCCGGTGGAATGTGGGGAATGGAGTGTCTTAACACTAGGTTCCCTCTGCCTACCCTGCTGTGTGCAGGATACAGGATGAAACTAATTTAATTTTCATGTAGACAGCGGTAAAAACTTCCAGGATTGAATTTGCCGCAGATAATTTAGAAAGGAACTTTTGATTTACGACATTTGGAATTTCGATAAAGTAATTTCCTATGAACGAAATGAGTTGCGCTCAAACGTGACTTGTTTTTATTTACTACTTGACTGCTTTTATAAAAAGAATCACCTTAAATTATAATTATAACGGAATAATATTTTAAGTTTTTGCCATATTTCTTCCATTTTCCCGCAGGCCGTAAGGTGTTATTCGTATCTCGTAACATTTAGCTGGGCTTTTGTTTTAGTCTGCGTTTATTTATGTCAACAGAACGCTCATCATGTTGACGATATATTAATATTACATATAGATTAAACTATTAGTGGCATATAGATTATTAGTGGGGAACGGAGTGTCTAACACTAGGTTCCCTCTGCCTACCCTGCTGTGTGCGGGATACAGCGTGAAGCTGATTTTATTATATAGAGACGGGTTGCTAAGATTTCACATTGGATATTCAGAATTTTGAATCTAATTATGCATATATGTTGTCGAAGATTAACAGTTAAATAACAAAAAAACATATCAGAATCCTTGAAGCAATTTTTACTGAAGCGAACAAAAGACAGACGGTCAAAAGTAAAAAAAATATATATCTCTCGCTTCTGTTACTTGTATAAAATAATTTCCTTTTAAATATATACCTTATTTTTAATTTATATTTAATGTACAGAATTGACAGTATCCATCATAAAATTTATAGATTATTAAATTTATAGATATGTCACGAATATGTAGGTACATAATGTGAACACGACATTTTATTTAATATTTGTAGTTACTTAAGCGATGTGAAAGATAAAGCCTAAGCAATATCCGCTTTCACAATCGGTGCAACGGTCGAAGAGCGGGGACCTCATGCACCGGCAGAAGCTCTCAAATACGAGTGAAAGCTGATGACGTCACTACTTGCATAGATACAGTCCATTGCATTTGTATATTTGCACTCCTGGATTGAAATTATTATTGGTATGAATTTACGTAACGTATTAGGTAAGGCTTTATTTGTATGTATGAGTTCGGACTTTTCATCTAAGAGCATATCACTTGTGTGTTTGGCGACTAGTACGTATATTATATAACTTACTTTTCCTCAAAACGGGTCATCAGTAAAAAAAATAAAAAATAAATAAATCAACTTCTCGCTGTATCCCGCACACTTGAGTGTAGGCAGAGGGAACTTATTGTTAAGACACTCCGTTCCCTAATTTCTGCCGAATTCTGGAGGCATTGCGTGTTGAGTGGCAGAACACCGCCGCGCTTGTCCTCGACACCAGAGCGAAGAAAATGTAAATATACATTTAAGTAAATATTTCATCTCCTCGAGTGGGAATCGAACCCACAACCAGTCGGTTTTACAGTCACACTTTGGGCCCCTGCGCTACAACTAGTCTCAGAAAAAATTGCAGACATTTATTTATTTTTTAGTGGATTATCCACTAATCCATTCCACAAATCTATTTGATTATTAAGCACACATGAGCGTACCGCAATAATCAATTCATCGAAACGTGATCCAACGTAGCAAAATTTCTCGCTATTTCGAAAAACGGGGCATTTTTACGGCCCCGTGGCAACATTGGGGAGACATAAGCGAAAAACGGGACAGTCCCATTCAAAATGGGACGTGTTGACTAGACGTCCCATTTTGCAAATATCAGCATGCATATGAGAGTAAATGAATAAGAACATTATAAAGTAGTTACAGCATGTAAGTTAAACACTAGCAGAGCGCGCATTCAAGCAGACAACTTTAATGACACTTTCTCGTGAGCTAAATGACTATAATGAGTCGACGTAACTATTTAAATATAACTTATGTATCCTAGAAATAGAGTATACATATAAAATGTATGTATACATATAATAATATCAACCATAGATATAACATTATCCACAAACATCTAAAGCCAACAGGAAGTAAAAAAAAAGCTTACAAATGGTTACTTAGGACAAACAAAACCAGGATTAATAGTTTATAATCGTAATGACATGAAGTCATGCAACGAGACACTCGAAGACAGTCGAAGACACAACCTCAATTGCAACAGATTTTTATAAGAGACGCTACCGTAAACGAGCACCCTCACATGATATTGTCTAAAAAAATCACTACTATATATTAGATATTGTCTACATTAACAATAATCCCGTAATATACCTAGAATCGAAGGGACCGAAGTCGAAAGTACATTGCTAAGTTTAAAAACCAACAAAAGCCACGACCCGGATCATACCACGAATGAAGCATTAAAAATTGGCTCTGAAACGCTAGCCTTAACACTACCAGAGCTGTTCAATGGCATTATGAAAACTGGTGTAACTCCCATACAGTTACTAGAATCAGACATTATTTTGTTATACAAAAAAGACGATCCAAAAGACAGGAAACGTATTTCCAAACTGTTCTTCTCATTAATAAATCAGAGAATCAGCAAAACACTAGATGCAAGTTAATCTATCGAGCAGACAGGCTTCAGAAAAAGCTACGCAACAATCGACTATTTCCACACTCTAGAGCAGGGGTTCCCAACCTTTTCTTGATCAAGGACCACTTTTATATCATTCTTAGTAGCAGGGACCACTATACATGTAGGTATAATAAAAATTAATTGTGATAATCAAACAGAAACTTCGCCTCACCATCCCCAGTCATCAAATAAAAATCGTTCGCGGACCATATTTAGGCCTCTGCGGACCACTGGTGGTCCGCGGACCACTGGTTGGGAACCACTGCTCTAGAGCTACTAATACAGAAGTATCAAGAAGTGAGAAAACCACTCTTCATTACCTACATCGATTATCAATAGGCTTTCCTTACAGTATCACATGACATATGGTATATGGCTGACAACACAGATGGTGGAAGATAAATATATTAAAGTTATAAAAAGCATATATGGAAACAGTTAATACAGGATTGAATTGAAAGCAGCCGGGCCTTGGTTTCCAGTGCATGGAGGAGTAAAACAGGGGGACCTATTGTCACCAAAGCTACTTTTGGCAATATTATAATCAATTATAAATCAACTTGACTGGGAAAATTGTAGTTTAAAAATTAAAAACGAATATTTAAGCCACTTAAGATGAGTATTGCATCGTTTAAATACAGAACAATATATATATCTTGGTAAACAATTTGGTTTCGAGGGATTAAACAACGACCTAGAGGTGGAACGACGAGTTCAGCTTACGTGGATCAAGTATTGGGGTTTAAAAAATATATTTAAGTAAATGTCAGTAGAAGTTAAACCACATGTCCTGAACACCTATCTTTTGCTTTTTATATACTTGCCAGACCTGGAAATTTAATACAAAAAAAAAGGAAAATATTAACTTGCCAAAGAGGTATCGAGCGCAGCATGCGCTCAATCATCATGCGCTTAACCTTTGCATCAAGAAAATGCAAAGGTTAAGACATACAATAATAAGAAATATAACAAATCCACAGATAGGCGACTTACAGCACTAACACAAAAATGGAAATGGGCCGGCCATATAGCGCGTCTACAAAACCAAAGATGGACGAAAAAAGTAACTGTTTGGCCGAGACCTCATGCACACCGAACACTGTAAAAGAGGGAAAACCCCAAGCTAGGTGGAAAGATGATGCTGGAATAAGCTGGATACAAATAATAACGAAAAAAAATATAATAAATAAATAAATGATTAAGTAAAATAAACGCCAACAAAAAAACTAACAGTAAATGTATTAATTATAATACTAACACACTGAAAAACTTGTATTTTTATTCTATGAAATGTAACTACTATCAAAAATAATAATAATAATAATAGAAATATTTTTTATTTTATTGTTATATAAAATGTATAATATCCCTTATTATATTTGAACGTTACTTTAGTGGTACTTTTCCAGTATGTAAAATGAAAGAATAACGACGTTACGACAATTTCCTTAACTGTTTTCCTTGTATTATTTTTAAACTCCTACATAGATGTTATAAAATGTATATTTACATTTTTATGTTCTCTTAGACATTTGTCAGTGATGAAGACTGATATATTATTTTACTAGTGGCCACCGAGTGACTTCGTCCGCTTGTACAACACAATTTTTTATTTTCTCATCTCAATTACTTTCGTGATGATTATCATTTTAAATACAAATTTCCATACATAAATAGCTAAAGTTTTAGCCAATTTAATAAAACTTTTATTTTGTAATAATATTTTGACATGGAATTTTCTAAAATTAACATAATTTTTTTTTTCTTGTTATGATTGAAGTAAAACAAACACAAAATGTTAAGCTAGCCAGAATCTAATAGTGAAAATTGCATTTAAAGCGGTTTAGCCGTTTCTGAGATAAACGTGAACAAATGCACAGACAAATAGAAAAAAAAAAAAAAAACATTGTTTTTGGGTTCCTTTACACAGATAACATTTTTCTTATAAACTTTCTCCATGTCGTATTTTTAATACATACCTGTAATTTATCTTCATCGACTTTGGATTCAGCGTGGCTTAAAGGATCCTCTTTCAAGAGGCTGTCGGGGGACGGCACTGATTTTAATTTCGCGGGTGGAGACGACGTTTCTGCTACAAGTGATGGCGACCCGTGGAGTGCATGAGCATTTGCTATCGGCAATGGCTCATCCTTAAAAAAAAAACAAATTATAAATTTCAATTCAATTGGTGGTGTAAACGCGACTGGTTTCCATGACTGATTTTCCATTTTTCGGTTTTCGATTCCCACTTTCTTCACTCTGGGTTCAAGCCAAAGCGCGTTAAGATGAGATGAGTTGAGACCCACCAATCAAAACCAGTAACCAGAATTCGGCGAAAAATGGAGAATGGAGTGTTAACACTAGGTTCCCTTTCCGTACTGTATGCGGGATACCGTGTGAAGCTGATTATTATTATTATTACAATTCATTCACTTTACATTGCCAAGTACTGTAAATTTTAAATTAAACACATATATACCAAAAGTGACATCAACACTATGAATAACAAAGAATTGACGGAAATACTTGATAACCAATTATTAGATTGTGCTCTGCGAAAACATTGTTGTAATGGCAGGTAAGTATTATATAACGTGATCGTAATTCAAAACACAACGGCTATAAAGCATTATAAAAACTGTGATATACCATTCCATTATTTTTTATTATTGTTATATAAAAATTAAAATGAAGCATTTGAGATTAATTTTATTATAAATATTTTTTTTATATTGTCATATAATCTAATTTTTAATTTTATATATTATTCAAAGCAAAAGTACTGTATTTACAAAGCACGACTTGCAAAAACTTCGGCCAAGCCTAGCGGAACCGCTCACTTTCAGAAAAACCGTCTGTGCTCATCTAAGATGGCGGCGCTTGGTACATAAGTCCACAATTCCTTACGTAACGCTCTCTTTAATTATGCAAATATTTACGTCTATAAAGTTTAATGTTTGTTTTAATATTTTATTTACTTACTAAGTTTATTATGAAAGTAATTGTTTAGTTTTGTAAACAAAATATAGTTAATTTGTGTTTATAAACAACAATTTTATGTCAAGAATACACGTTAGATACCTATATATTTAACGTAAAAACTTGACATAAAAGTTTTTAACGTTAAATATTAATTAATTTATAGAAATTTTACGTTAAATATATATTTCAAAATAAAATTTTGGTTAAACAGAACACTTAGTACCAACCAATTTATATAATGTTATTTTCGCTGTTTAGGTATCTACGTAAGTAAGACCCACACGTATAGTTACATTGTTTAGCTCAATTACGGAGTTCTCACAAGATATACCTAATAAGTAGGTAGAAGACTACAGTTTAAGAATATGCATTGAAAAATGCAAGGCTATTTTTATCCAAAGTTTACAAACAGTTTCATACAAATGGTTTGCACAATATATTTGAAAAAAAGGGGGTTTGTAAAAAAATTATACAGACTATTCTTTGTATGTATATAACATAAATAAAAAATAAATAAATCAGCTTCACGCTGTATCCCGCACACAGCAGGGTAGGCAGAGGGAACCTAGTGTTAACACACTCCGTTCCTCACTTTCTGCCGAATTCTGGAGGCCTTGCGTGTTGAGTAGCAGAAATCAACGCGGCGCTTTGCCTCGACACCAGAGCGAAGAAATGGAAATATAAATTTAAGTAAATATTTTATCTCTTCAGTGGGGATCGAACCCACTACCAGTCAGTTTTACAGTCACACTTTGTGCCGCTACGCCACTACTGTATATAACATATCAAGTAAATAAGAAAAACGGATTCTACATAAGAACATCTACGACATAACAAAAGTAAAACGATTTTCTAAGACATCTTGTTTATTTTAACAAAGATTTTGTTTTTCTCTAGTAAATAATACGATCGCGAGTGAAGGAAATGAAAAGAAAGAAACCTTTAAAGATACATCTCATATTTCAATAATTGAAAATAAACAAAATAATTTATATAACATTATTCAATTTGTCAATAATAAAAGTTTTGTTTATAAACAATCAGTTTACTAACGATACTGCAATCATTTTAGTGACATAAGGATCAAGAATACTAAATTATTTAATTTTAATTTTGCATTGAAGACAATTAACACGTACGTAAAAGACAAAACGTGCCTTATTATTTTCACACTTTCCACCTATTATGAACTTAAAAATAGAATTTTTAAGTTTTATATATGTATGGCTTCAACTTCACGCTGTATCCCGCACACGGCAGGGTAGATATACCTAGTGTTAAGATACTCTGTTTGTTATTTGCCTCCGAATTCTGGAGGCATTGTGTGTTGAGTGGCGAAACTGAACGCCACGCTTTGCCTCGACACACGAGCGGAAAAATAAAAATATAAATTTAAATAAATATTATATTTAATATTGCATATCCAAGGATATGCAATGTTAAATATAATATTTTTTATGGGGATCGAACCCACAACTAGTCATATTCACAGTCACACACTTGTGCCCCTGCGCCGCAAGTGGCCTCAAACTTCATATAATACTTCCTTGCATTATAATAATATAAAAAAAAAAAAAGTGTGAAAAACGATTTGAAGCAGTGTCAACAAGTAAGCAGCCAAGCGCGAAGTGTTCGAGACCGCAACCGATAGAAAACGTCGATTACGCTGACAATTGTCGCATTGTAGCGACGCCCACAACACTTTTACTGCTTTACGAAACAATCACTGGAAACGGTAAAATAGTGCTTGAGTTACGTGATCTTTTTCAGTTCAAAGTATTATAGTAAAAAAAAAGAATTATCCGTTACCCAATGATTAACAGCTTCAAATACATATATATGTATATGTAAATGAGCTTCACTCTGTATCCCACACACAGCAGGATAGGCAGAGAATACCTAGTGTTAAGACACTCCGTTCTCCACTTTCTGCGAAATTCTGGCATTGCGTGTTGAGTGGCAGGACACAACGCCGCGCTTTGCCTCGACATCAGAGTGAAGAAATGGAAATATAAATGTAAGAAAATATTTCATTTCCTCGAGTGAGGATCGAACCCACAACTAGTCGGTTTTACAATCACACTTTGTGCCCCTGGGCGACGACTGGCTGGCACTCATATATATATTATCTCATACTCATATATATATGCATTTTATTGTACATATAAAAATGAAATATCTAGTTAGCTTGCAATTTAACCTTATTAAAGTAAATAATAAAGCAAATGAAGCAATTAGTTCGAAAGTTCAGTACAAGTTTTCAAATTGAAAGCCCGTTTTAATAATAGAGATAGAAAGTAGAGTTGCAGTAATAAATTACCTCATAAAATAAAGTAAGAAGATAAAATGCACAGTAATTAATCTGCAATATTTTTTTTTAAATATTATTAATATATTAAATAATAAAGAGCGTACATAACAGTCGCCATATATTTTAGTTAATGTAAAAAGTAATGTATAAGGCAAGTCGTGGCGCTCGGGCACAAAGTGTGACCGTAACATTGACTGGTTGTGGGTTCGATCTCCACCCGAGGAGATGAAATATTTATTTACATTTATATTTTTATTTCTTCGCTCTCGTGTCGAGGTAAAGCGCGACGTTGAGTTCCGTCACTCAACACGCAACGCCTCCAAAACTCGGTGGAAAGTGGTGAACGGAGTGTATTAACACTAGAACATATTCTTGATACCTCTAAAAATTTTACTTTTTACATTAAATCACCCTTTATCCCACACACAGCAGGCTAGGCAGAGGTAATCTAGTGTTAAAACACTACGTTTTTCCTACACTCATTTAATTCTTATTCCTATTTTGTTGGTAACCGTGAATATTGATAACAAGGTCAATAGTAATTATCTGATCACGAGATTGTGGGGGTTGACGGATGTTATGCACGAGCCGTAAATCGCGCATATCCGTTTGCTGACGACAATTACATTACACACATATTTACCATTCATATAATATTTTTTTTATTTTTAACGCTGTATCCCACATAGGGTAGGCAGAGGGAACCTACTGTAGTGTTAAAACAGTATGATCCTCACTTTCTGCCAAATTCTGGCTGAATTGTAGAGTGGCGGAACTCAACGCCGCGCTTTATCTCGACACCAGAGCGAACATTTACCTTCACGCTTTATTCCTAGCGGGGTAGTCAGAGAGATCGAAGCGCCAAACGCTACGGTAACCAGTACCAGAGTACGGTACCAGAGCGAAGAAATGAATTATTAAATATTTCATTTCCCCGACTGAGCATCGAACTCAAAACTAGTCGCGTTTATGTGTATTGTCCCTGCGTCATGGCTGGCCTCTAGAGTATAAATAAGAATAATAATATATATAAGTTAACTTTAATACAAATCAAAGGGAACAACACATCATAATTTACTAAGCAGTAAGTGAAAGTCTTTAGCAAAGATAAGTCTTCGTTACATCACTGTATATGAAACATAAAAGGCGAAGGAAAGTTTTAACACCTCACGCAAAATGAATAAAGCATTGCGGTAAGTGCCATATATTATCCAAACCTTCAATACATTTTCTTTCTATAAGCGAAAGGCACGTTTGTGTAGTTTAATATATAAATATATTTATTTAGCTTTATACTATATTGTTTTTTCTTCACTCTGTATTCCGCATGTGGCAGGGTAGGTAGGGAATGCCTAGTGTTAAGACACTCCGCCCCCGTCTTCTTAAGTCTCAAAGCCAGAGCCAAGAAATGAAAATATAAAATATTTTATTTCCTTGAGTGAAAATTGAACCCACAACTTGTCGCGTTTACAGTCACCCTTGCGGGAACAAGAGAAGGTGGATATGAAACCTTTTTTTATATATATATAATAAATTAAATTATATTTAATAGTGTTGAGAGGAGAGATTGTTCGTTGATGGTACCAAATTTACCTATAGTGTCATAATATGAATTATACTATTTTTATTTTGCAGCAACGGTGATAAAATACGTAAATTATGGAGAGCTCTATTTTGAAGCCTCGTTTTGTATTTAGTTGCCTATGTTGCCAAACACTAAGAAATATGCAAAAATTACTTAATTAATTGTAAAGCAAATGTAAACTTCTACCAAGCGTGGTGGAGGTCAAATAGAATTAAATATACCTGTTTCTTTTAAATAAATATTTAAAAAGAAATAGGTATATATGTATAGGTACGTATAATAATGACGTGATTTATTAGAGTTGAATGTTTTTATTTATAAAATGTTTCTCAGATAGTTCAAAAAAATAATTGTTTATATTCAATGTGTTTTAAATACGTGTTCTTATTTGCATTTATATTTTTTTAGACCATACAATAATTATAAATGGAATGAAATAATAGGAAATCATAAGTAATATTTTCCTATTTCGCAACATTTAGTGAAAGTTGTGTTTACTACGGTCATTGACTTCGGTTCATGGGTGCATCTCTGTTTCACAGAAACTGTAAATTATTATGTCACTAGATATAGATATATATATATATATATATATATATATATATATATATATATTTGTTAAATACACATAATGTACGTAATGTAATATGTACCTATATGATTTTTAAAAATACGTAATACGAAAACATTAATTACATTGTATTTAATTTATTAATATATACTCGTGTAAAAAATTAAATACAATTAAATTTATCTCAACACTATTACGAAAGCTATTTAAAAATATAAAATATACATTTTATAATCACACCATTCAATAATAAATACCTTAAGAAAAATCACGTAACAGCGTATAGAATCAATGTTTATTAAACTTCTACTATAAATCTACATACATACATATACCTATCAAATTTGAAATAAAATAACAGTTCTATTTTGTAACAAAACAAACCATTTAATTTCTCAACTGTAGTTTTTGTTGGGGTTCATTAAGAGAGCTGTTAGAACCACAGTTTTGCGTAATGTGAAGATTCAAGGTGATCCGGTGCGGCGGCATCGCGTCGTGGCACAGCGGACTTTGCAATAAGACGCTACTATAAACATACATCGAAGCAGGACCTACATATACTGTGAGACAGTGAGACTCGACCATAATGTCAGTATTAGAATTAGATTCTGGCTTAGATCTTTTAAAAATGAGACTAGATCGTTTCTTTTTTTTATATTGTTGTTTAAAGACATATAAATCATTTAATTTTAAGCCCTATAAGTTACAATAAGATAAGCAACAGATTTAATGAAAGATATAAGAAACTTGAGATAATGATATTCTCAACAGTGAGTAAGCATTATAAATTATAGTAAGAATTTATATTTTAACAAATAAAAAATTCATTAAAAAATCACTTTCCCGCATATAGAGACATATTTCAAATCATACAAAATTACTAAAAGTAAAAGGTCAATAAACTTGAATAATCGACATATTTAGAACAGACGAAATATTGATTAATGACGAATAATCTTAACCTCTTGTGGATACATCGATGTTATATTTTTAATTGAATACCTTTAGATTATGCAGCAAAATTTTGCAATATTATCAACAACAATAGCAAAACAAATTAATTTTGTACCTCTTTTAATATACAGGAGGCCAGACGTGGCGCAGCGGCACGAAGCGTGACTGTAAAACCGACTGGTTGTGGGTTCGATCCCCACTCGAGCAGATGAAATATTTACTTAAATTTATATTTCCATTTCTTCGCTCTGGTGTCGAGGCTAAGCGCGGCGTTGAGTTCTGCCATTTAACACGCAATGCCTCCAGAATTCGGCAGAAAGTGGGGAACGGAGTGTGTTAACACTAGATTCCCTCTGCCTACACTACTGTGTGCGGGATACAGCGTGAAGCTGATTTAATTATTATTTTTTTAATATCTATACAATAAGATATTTTAAATGAAAAAGGAACAGTAACGTATTCCACACAAGTACAAGAAATAAACACAATAAATCAGAGGTGGACTAATGAAGGGGCGTTATTGACCGGGACCGAATCCGTCATTCGCCAATAAATACCAACTGAATTTAAAGTGAAGCGGTTCAGCGACGCCGGTCACGAACGACACTCGTGAGTAAAATAAGTTGTTCCACCGACCAAGAGGGAAATACGAGAAATGCTACTGAGTTTCAAAGGCAACATCACTTCTTCAGCACAAAAGTGAAATTAATAATAAAATAATCAGAATAGGGAACCTAGTGTAAAGACACTCCGTTCTCCACTTTCCGCCGATTTTTTCGAGGCATTGCGTGTTAAGTGGTGAAGCGTGGAAATGAAAATATTAATAAATAATAATTCATACCCCCGAGTGGAATCGAACCCCCTTGTACCCTGTGCCACGACAGCCTCAAGTGAAATTAAACTACCATGACATTATCTTATAATGTTGAAAGTAAGACAAAAAACACTTTGTTAAAGATCTAGTCGCCTAATGCATTCATAATGTTTTAGTTTAAATAAAACATGGCGGATATTACAGAAACTTGGCTCATGTTCTATCTTTCTTAATCTGTTTATAATTATTTTTATCATTTTATATTATAATTTACATTTTATTTTTCTTTTAGACTAATTTGTATAACGAGCGTCTCATAGACGCGCTAACGATCGTATTTAAATATTCCATTATACACATAGACTATTAAGTTTTAGCTACTTTTCATAGTTGATCAAGAACTATAATAATTATAATTATATAAGCTTAGATTCATATTTTACTATTTATAAATCAGCTTCACGCTGTATCCCACTCACAGCAGGATAGGCAGAGGGAACCTAGTGTTAAAATACTCCGGTCCCCACTTTCCGCCGAATTCTGGAGGCATTAGAGACATTTCTGGAGGTTGAGTAGCGGAACTCAACGCCGCGCTTTTTATCGACACCAGAACGAAGAATTGAAAACATACATTTAAATAAATACTTCAGTTGTGGATTACAGTCACACTTTGTGTGGGGGTTACAGTCACACTTTGTCCCCATGATTTTTTTACTATCAATAAAGCTAATATTAATTTATTATTTTGCTTACCTATAAAATATTTGCCAACACTTTATTATACAATATATGCTCATCGAGCAAACTGTAAGAGAAACGTCGATGCGGCAGTTTTGTATAATTTAAAGTATTCTTTTGTTTCTTAAATGACATATAAACAAATGGATGTTTACATTGAGCGGTTAAAACATTTAGGCTTAAAGGTAAGAACAATATTTGTCGAGACAACACGGCGCCCCATCTGTTTAGACTTAACAAATATAATGATTGACCGCTAACAAATTTTAATTTACAATATACGGTAATATATAACTATTTTGAAATAATAATGTATATTTTTATAAAATATCAGTAAAATATTATTTATTACTAAAAGTAAGTATAGTAGTAGTTAGGTATTTTCCAGCAAAGTCATTTGAGTACAGCAAAAACTTATTTTATCAATTAATAAATAAAAATAAAAAAAAAAAATTGCCATTGAAAAAGCCAGACGTGGCGCAAGCGTATGACTGTAAATTCCCATTTGATTCCCACGAGGAAATGAAATATTTAATGTTTTCATTTCACAACATTTCACAACTCTGCTGTCAAGGCAATGCGCAGCGTTGAGATCCGCCACCCAACACGCAATACCTCCAGAAATCGGCGGTAAGTGTCTTCAGACTAGGTCCCTCTGCCTATCCTGCCTACATACAACGAGAAGCTGAAAAAAAAATCATAAAAACATATTACTAAAAATACTTACTGCCATTAAACCATCATTTCCGTATGGTCTCCCCTCCAATGCCAGTTCCTTGTCAAGCATGGCATCGAGCTGTTCCAACTGATGACAAGAGGCGCGTGCTGATACCCAGCTGGATGCCAAGATGAAGGAACCCAGGATGAACGATGCCGCTACTACCGTCAGAGCCGCAATACGCGCGATTTGCACAGAAGATGACATCCTCTGACGATATGCCTGTCCCAAGTAGAAGATTATTTTAGTATATATGAACTTTAACAATATATATCGGTAAACATTTTAATATATATTTTATGTTATATTTTATTAAAGAAATCTATACGAAATATGAAATATGCAGGTTATAAGATAGAGGTGAAATGTAGGTGAATACGGTACATATTAATGTTACTATTTACAATTGCGTATCTATACATTTAAGAAAAAAAAGATATAAAATGCAAGTATGCTACTACATTTTTAAATTTCCTTCAAAATAAAAACAATCTAATGATCAATATTATTTATCAAATACATTGCTTTTGTTATTTAAATAAATATTATTTCTTAGTTTAAATATTTACATAGCTACGTATACTTGTATAGCATATATTTATTTTATATAGCTAAGTAAATTACTCGAAAAGCTTATTTAATATAGATACCAACTATTATTTGTATTATTGTGTATGCTTCAAAACATAATATGTTTTGAGGCATAAGAAAGTGACTGTAGAGCGACGCTTGTGGGTTCCATCCCCGCTCGAGAGAATGAATTATTATTTATTAATATTTTAATTTTTTGGCTCTGACACTAAAGCAGAAGCTCGGCGTTGAGTTCCAACACTCAACACGCAATGTGTGGAAAAATTTTGCAAGAAGTGGGGAACAGAGTGTCTTAACACTAGGTTCTCTTTGTCTAGGGTATGCAGGATCCGGCGTAAAGCTGATGTTTAATTTTATGTTATGTTTTAAATTCATCGACTGTAGGTTAATAGCTTATTTTTTAATTCACGCTAATTAATTTATATATATCAGCTAATATTGATTTATATTCTCTTACAATAATCACCTAAACAAATACACTTTGACAGAAACAAAAGGTTCATCTGATTAAATAAATGAAAAAAATACATACGATATGAATGCAATTTTAATTTTAAAAAAATCGCTTTTATTTATCTATATATATAAAAGGACTTGTGCTGACTGACTGAGGTAAGACGCACGCAGAGCCGTAACCGCTGATGGTAGAAACGTGAAATTTGGACAGATGTTTATTTTCATATTCTGGACATCCACTAAGAAGGGAATTTGAAAAATTTTAACCCTAAAGGGATGAAATAGGGGTTGAAAGTTTGTATGGAATTTTTTTTTAACCTCTACCGATTTTTATAAAATTTGAAATTCAGACTCTTAAAAATATTTCATTGAACACGTGTTTCATGGTTTTTAAGAATCCACCCCCTAGGGTTCAAATAAGGGGTTGAAAGTTTATATGGAAAAATCTTTAAATTGCCACCGATTTTTATAAAAGTTTAAATTCAGACTGTTAAAAATATTTTATAGAACACGTGTATCGTGGATTTTTTAGAATTCACTCCTAATAAGCGGGCGAAGCCGCGCGCGCCCTCTAGTATACATACAACACTGAAAGGCCATAATATTTTCCTATAATAACAAAATAGTTTATATACGTAATAAACTACTGTGCATCTCTATTTATAGCTAATAATGTATCTAATCGTCATAAAAAATGTATTATTATTATTTACAGGGAAAACTGCAATACTTGACACAATAAAATCAATAGTTCTTTTAGTTCATTTTAAAAATAAATCACAAGGTCGTAACTTTAAAAGCAGATAAAACATGTTTTTACATCACAAATGAATAGAAAGCTGGCTTAGGTGAGTAACTAACAAATGTTAGTGTTTACTTCAATAATTATTAATGCAGTTTACTAAACGGTACCTCTGAACATCTAGAGAAAGCGTTTCCACATTGGATAATAAAATCTATCGAGACTATAACGTTCTAAATTTTTAATGTCAATAATAAAAATAATTGATATTGCCGCTGTCACTTCAAAACTATATCGAATGTGATTTCATACAATAGATTACAATTTGTATCACTTTTATTTATTCGAGGTAATTCGCTCAAACGTTACATAACATTTCAGGTCAGATGTTGATAGTTTAACGAAGATATTATATCACAAAATTATTCCTCAATAATCAATACAGTCATTAAGGTACAGTTTTAATATATTTTTTTGCTTTACACTGTATCTCGCATATAGCAGGGTAGGGAAAGAGAACCCGAAAACCTTGTGTCAAGACGCTAAAATCCCATTAAGACACTTCCGTTCTCCACTTTCCACCGAATTCTGGAGATATTGCGTGTTGAGTGGCAGAACTCAACAACAATAATTATTATTACTTAATAAAAAATAAACATTAACCTATTTCGAACACTTTCTTTTTTAGTCCCGAGATCTAAATAAAACTGATAGGCAGTGCTATATTTACGACTAAGGGTACCACCTACGTTAACCCTATTCAATCTTTATCCAACGACAACGATTATAATATACTTTTCACGCCTTTCAATTCTAAAAAAAATCAAATTAAATCAGCTTCACGCTGTATCCCGCACACAGCAGGGTAGGCAGACACTCCGTATTAAGATACTCCGTTCCCCACTTTCCGCCGAATTCTGAAGGCATTGCGTGTTGAGTGGCAGAACTTAACGCCGCGCTTAACCTCGACACCAGAGCGAAGAAATGGAAATATAAATTTAAGTAAATATTTCATCTCCTCGAGTGGGGATCGAACCCACAACCAGTCGGTTTTACAGTCACACTTCGTGCCGCTGGCCTCAATTGAATTCTAAAAAGGTCTATATTTATGCCCAAGTATATTGTACGATTCATTACTTCATACAACCTTCGCGGTCATTTGACACCTCATTCGTTTGTCCATTCAAAGTAGGTGCGGACTTTTTCAAACAAAGCTTATTTTTATTTGACCCAAGTAAATTACAAAAGAATAAACGGTACAGTAATGAAGAAAGGAGAAAATTGATGTCAGCTCCTTTCACATCCTAGTTTTGTTTATACATTATTTTATACAACAAGACTGCTTTCTTAAGAGGATCTCTTCTTTGTAAGCCTTTCATTAAAATTTAATTGGTGAATAGTTAAAAAGAAGCTTAGAAGTAGAACATAAAATATAGATTTTAAATATTACCGAAAGACATCAACGAGCTCTGACTGTTTGTTTATAGTTTCCTTGTATGATCAATAAAATAAAAATTTAAATTTAAATATTGAAATAATGTTAAATTATTTAGACGTACATAAATCAATGATAAATATTAAAGGTAAACAATGTTTTTATAGAGTCGTTAGAGTCGTTTCAAGTGGAAATATATGACGCAAGAGCTATTGTGTCCAGCGCGCCTTGGTCAACTTAGTAGTCGGTAACGATTTCATTCCACTGCGCTACTTCGTTTTTATTTTGTATAAACACGACAGGGTTTTCCCAAGTCTTTTAACATAATATTTTTATTTGTATCGCATATGTATTCTTTTATATATTTATTAATGTATCTCTATAATACTTTTGATATACATATGTATATAAATACGTACTTACTTACGTGTACGTTTTGAACTATAGCATAACAACTTTAAATTTAGGCATCAAAATTAAAAAAATATAATATTTAAGTTATATTGTCAAAATTAAATATTATACATATTCGGAAGTAGAGCCATTGTAGAGCTAAGTGATTTATTAAAGAATTTGTTTTCTTGAATTAATATCATCAACTTAAATTATTTTGAGAACATATTTTGTATATGTAAAACCGACTGGTTGTATGTTCGATCCCCACTCGAGGAGATGAAATATTTACTTAAATTTATATTTCCATTTCTTCGCTCTGGTGTCGAGGCTAAGCGCGGCGTTGAGTTCTGCCACTCAACACGCAATGCCTTGAATCCTAAGAATTCGGCAGAAAGTGGGGAACGGAGTATCTTAACACTAGGTTCCTTGCAGTGTGCGGGATACAGCGTGAAGCTGATTTATATTTTGTATACATATGTTTTCATAAAAATAATAAACATTTCTAAATTGTTGTTGATTTATCACCTCGTGTTTTCGCGTGACCGACTGTAATTATATAATAGTTATTATAATGATGAGTAAGAACAATAGAACAATGATTCTCCCACATTTACGGGCACACATCTCATACTTCTCAGAAAGAAACAAATCTTATCTCGTGTATGCTGTTGATTTGCAACGTACTAATAGCTTAAGCTAACTAGCGACATCTCATCCGCTTTACTTTACCTACTATCTTAAGGAAGATAATTATTTAACCAAGACATTATGTTTCAAATATAACTATTTTATATGAAATATGAATTATTTTTATAATACATTTTGTTTAATATATTTTTCCAGCAGAAACTTATGAAGTTATAGATTTTTTTTTATATTTTTTAACTTTACAAAGAAAGCGATGATGTTGATTGTGACACATTAGTATTCAACATTAATTGAATGACGTAAAGAACCGGTCAAGTTGGAACCTCGCTCACGTACTAGCGGTTCATCGCATGCCAACACTATTTCTATACCTAGTCGTATATGTATTTATATTTTATTTCATATATTTTATTATAATTGAATTATGAGAACAATTACAACAAATTTCTCCTAAGTAAATGTTAAAAATGTATTTAAATATCTAAAATATTTCTTTTAAAAAGCTTATGACAAAGAAGTATACAATAACATAACTACAGTACAGTCAACAAGTCGTGGCTGCCCTGAAGTTAGATGTAGATAGTTGCGCAGATTTGATCATAGGATTAAAGTAAGTATACTTTTAATTATATTCTTCCCGAGCGAACAGGGCGCAAAGGTTCAGAAAACCTAACTTCACGGCGGCCACGACTTGTTGACCGTACTGTATTATTAAACACCGATCCACAAACGGTCGGCTACGCGTCAGCGGCCTAACAACCGCTGTCAGAGAGAAAGGCGCTTTCCCATCGTTTTACGATATGACTTACCTACACGATTTGCTATATAGAGGTAGAACTCTTTAGCCTTTTATGTCCACAATATAAATATTTACAAAAAAAATATATAAAGCTACGTATTCCATATATCTATATGTATCTAAATAGTTATAGTCAACAAAGACATACACACACAATAATTATTGATCTCTCACATTTGTAAAAGGCAATAAAAGAAGTAAACCTAAACCTATAATTTATGATAAAATAAAATAAACCGGGAAGTGGCCAGACAGAATAAATAAATTGACATTGCAATTATATTACATACCGGCGGAGGTTCTGAAGCACTATATACTTCAGACGGCGGGTACTCCGGTTTCATGGTTATAGTAGCCATAGAGTCTGGCTGGTGCTCCTTCTCCATCACGATACTGTTGTTTCTATGAATGTATATTTGTAAGCTGTACGCGCGTAGTCTTTGACGTTCTGAATGAGAGTGCGCCAAGTGAACGGCGGGCCGGCGTAGGCGCAGCGGCCGTGGTGGGGCCGACGCGAGATGGTAATAGTGCTGTAGGTATGACGGTCGCTCACTTTGCTTTAACAACCCAGTAGGTACACCTATATGCAAACATGAATGCCTTGATTGATAATCCATTAAAATGTTAGATTTTTTTAGTCCTTAGCGTGCGTTTTTCAGAGGATGTAATTTTTTTTTAATGTGTCGCGGATACTTCTAGTATAAGCTTAGGTTTAAATTTTTGGGGTCGCCTCTTTTGTTCCTCGACCGCCATCTCGGAAAATGAGATGCCCTTTGCACTACTTTTTTCCGGTTTCTCGGTGTACCTATCTCGTGAACTAGCAACTCTATATAAAAAATTATAAATTGTTATTTGTAGAAAATGAAATTATCTTCAACTGTCCTATTCCTTTTAAACCATTTTAAAAGGAAGAGAAAAATTATAAACAAAAGTAACTGAAAATTTTTGAACACCTTTTCTTTTGGCAGTAAAAAAAAAATTCTGGTCATTTTATTTAAAAATGATATCTATATGAGCAATCTTACATACACATCATATACAGTACAAAGGGGTTTCCTACGAATAATTTAAATAATTTATCTGGGTTTTACAGCACTACGAAGGTGACCGAGTTTCTGAATTCTCTTAAGAATACGATAAAAATAAATATTAGGCTTTGTTTTTATTATATACTTTTTTATTTATATAATTTATAATTTTGTTAACATTCCTATGTTATTATTAATCAAATAATCAAGTGAAAACAAGAAACAAATCAAATATATGTAAGTTACCTACTTGTAAATAAGATATAATATCACAATTCACAAACTCCTTGCACATCCATGAAGTTGTGAAAGAAAATAAATACCTACTTAACAATATTAATGCGTGCCATCTGAACATATTATGCATGATGCATCACTATTCTCATAACATGACGGGTTCTTTTGCGGAATGTTCTTCCTAGTACTTAGGTAGTTTCAGAAATATGTATATAAACAACAGGGTTTGTTAGTTGATATGTTATAAGTTTGATTCCATCCCTTTTCAGTAATATATGTGTTGACATCTCTATATGTATCTTCTTTTATTTTTGATAGAAGCTTCTATTAATATGAAAGAAACATTATTCGTCTAATATTACAAATATGGCTTACATTCTGTTCTGTTCCGTCCTGGTTTTCAATTATGGCATACTAATCACTTCATCAACGACATGTTGTATGGAGAACACACGAAGGAGATCGCGCGGTAAAAGAGATATTATGTTACACAGTAGGAGAACGTATGTTATGTATGTTATAAAGAGATCCAGTTTAAATTTGCCTTCACCTATATAAATACAAATAAATATTTATATACGAGTATATGAGCAGCAATATGGTTTCACCAAAGGCAAGTCTATTACGGATGCGAATGCTGAAGTTCTAAAGCACATTTATGACGCAGGGGAGAGGTCACATTATGCGATTAGAGTGTTTTGTGACTTATTCAAAGCCTTTAATTGTGTTGCCAATGAAACTTTGTTTTTAAAACTATATTACTACGGCATACGAGATGCGGCTTTTGATCTCGTTGCCTCGCAATGGGTCATCTCACCTAATAATCGGCGTTCCAAAAGAATCTATCCCCCCTCCCTTGGGCCCCTTTTATTAACTGACTCCTGTAAGAACAACAATTCAACTATTTTTTTTATGATTGTAACCTCAGATTTTGTGACTGGGTGAACCGATTTTGATGTTTTTTTTTTATTTGAAACCTAGTGCTTCTCGTGTAGTGCCATTTTAATTTGGTCCATTTCTGCATTTCTTTTCAACCAACTTCAAAAAAGAGTGTGTTCTCATTTTCAACCGACTTCAAAAAAGGGATAGGTTTCCAATTGGCCCGAATATTTTTTTTTGTAAGTTCTTGTCAATATGTCAAAATGCTAGTTTGCACAAATAGAACCTAATTAAGATAGAAGTCAGTCGTAGGAACAACCACAACATACTCGTTTGAGAAGCATACTATTAAGGTCTACCCACCACTTAATTAAAAATAATTAATTAATTTTTAACAAAACAAATGATTTCATACAACAAGCCAAGTAAAACAAACAAGCCTAGTAATTTGATATTGTAGTAAGGTTATTGTAGCATTTAGCAAAACAAAATTTTAGTTTTGTAGTTAAAGGTCTAAATCTTAACGTTACATGATCGTAAAAGTGATTTTAGGTTTCAGTATAGATTCTATGCTCCAATGGAATTCCCATCTTATGAAACACTACTGTAGGGTTGTACCACAGATATAAATTCAATATTTATATGATCATAAAAGTCCTACATTTATATACTTTTTTATTCTTTCCTCATTTATCGAACCAGTTTCGTTCCGAACTCATATTATACAATTGCCATATATAAATAACGATATCTTAAGTAGTCAGTTTATCGTTTGTACTTAAATATTCTATCTATATAGCAACGGGCAATCTTACAGTTACAAATGTCAATAAAATTTAAGAAGTTTAATGACATTGACAGCAAATAATTTCAATTTCGAAAAGATTTTCTATATTCTAGGTTATAACACAGTCTGGTCAAAAATTTTCAAATATTTATTTAAATATAGCAAAAAAATAATTTAAGAATTTATTAAAATGGCAAAATCTGGAAAAGGCACCTTTAATCCTGTAAGAAACACGACAACTCTGTCTATTTACGTAAATAGAATCTGCATTTTGTATAAGTGTAAAGTAATCTCATATATTTTGTTTTCATACAGGACTCAGACGTTCATATTTCATATGAAGATCAACAAAAAATAAATAAATTTGCTCGACTTAACGCTAAAGTGGACGACATTAAAGATGAGCTTAAAGTAAAACAAAATGACATGAAGAATTTCGAAGAAGCTGTTGAAGAGTTAAGTCTTGCTGATGATTCAGAAAAAATACCTTATCTCGTTGGAGAAGTATTTTTTGTCAAAGCTTAGAAGATACATTGGTATGTCGCAATGATTTTTATATTTTATATTTTAATAGTTATTTTTGTATTATATTTTTTTGACATCAAACAATTTTTGTTTTTTTTTATGTTAACTAGTTTTTAGATACCGCTTTGCCTACGAGGTCAAATAAAAATAACTAAGAAGTTTGTTTGACCCATGACACATTATAAATGTCCAAAGTAACCCTAACCATAGCTACAGTGGACTACAATGAAACACTTAACAATGTAAATAGTTTAATCCCTCAATTATAAGTAAGCTTTTAAAAGGAAAAAAAATGGTATAATAAAAGAAATTGAGTTTAATACATTTAACCAAAAGCACTCCTCAACTTCACACTGTATCCCATAGTGTTAGGCGTAGAGGCAGACAACACATAGTGTTTCTGCCAAATTTTGGAGGCTTTGCATTTTTAGTGATTGTACTCAAAACCACAATGTGCTGTGCGCACAATGTTATTAGAGTGAAAATTTTAAATAATTAATTCTGCCAAGTGCAGTGGCACAAGCACACAATTGTAAAAATAACACAAAATACATTTCTTTTCATAATTTATTTATATACTGTTTTACAGAAATCATTAGAAGAAAATAAAGGAAAAAAGCAAAATGAAATAAAAGAATTAGAGGTCAAATGTGAAGAACTGAAATCACAAATGAGTGAATTAAAAGCACAACTATATGGTAAATTTGGAAGCCATATTAATTTAGAAAATGAAGATGATTAGAAAATTGATCTGTTGATTATTCTTAACAAAAGAGTCTAGATTTAACTTTTTAATTAATTTCATATAATTATTTATAGTCTTCTTTAAAGATGATTTTGATTTGTCACTCAAAATATTTCACATTATTATGTCTTATGTAATAAATAAGTTTATTATTAAAATTATATACTAAATATATGTTTATACTTATTTTGCTTCATATGAGTGCATTCTGACTTTTGTTAAATACAAAATGAATAAGTAATAGTAATTAATTTCTTTCATCAATAAACATATTCACATTATAAAGAATAAGAAACTATTAAATATTTAAGGCCATTGTGGTGCTTTGGAATAACATCATAGTTGCGGGATTGATGAGAGTAAATAAATTATTCTTATTTTCCTGCTCTGGCAAGACAAGTATACCATTGAGTTCTACATTTATTTATATCAAATTGAGCAGAAAACAAATAAAGTATATTTACGAAATGCTCTCCCTGCTTACCTTGCTTCAAATATTCTATTAATTATTATTAAAAATTACCAATTAATTCATTATTAAAAAATATAGTTTAAAACTAAATTCAGAATTATAACTTGCTCCTACATAAGCAAACGGGTTTTGTTAGAATTTTTTAAAATTAATTCGTACATACATTATTTATGTAAGTACATTATTTTAAAAAATGTAAATATTGTTGCAAGTATACAGGATGCAAGTGTCAGCACCACTTTAAATGAAATCACAGTATTAACTTCTCTATAAAAGCCTAATACAACAACAAAAAATGTTTTTCCCAAAAATTAAAGTGTTTTTTTAAACAAAATAAATAATAAAATTATTGTTGAGACCTGTCGTGGCGCAGTGGCACAAAGTGTGACTGTAAAGCCGACTGGTTGTGTGTTCGATCCCCGCTCGAGGAGATGAAATATTTACTTAAACTTATATTTTCATTTCTTCGCTCTGGTGTCGAGGGAAAAACGCGGCGTTGAGTTCTGCCACTCAACGCGCAATGCCTCCAGAAGTCGGCAGAAAGTGCGGAACGGAGTGTCTTATGACACTAGGTTCCATCTACCTACCCTGCTGTATGCGGGATACAGCGTGAAGCTGGAATTATTGTTGTAATATAAAACGCCATTTGTCATTGAACAAACGAACGAGAACGCACGCACACAAACCTATCAAAGGGAAACCGCATCCGAAATGGAGTCGTAGGTATTGGCGGCAAAGTTCAAAGTAGATTTTTGTAGTAGTATGTGTTTACGTTATTATGGCCTAAGATCCCATCGTTTAAAACTGTAGGGATTAGATTTTCTAATGAAACTTATATTTAAGAATGATACATGATAGTAGAATAGATTACACTAGGGTTGCCCAAAAAAATCCTGCCGCAATCACCTTTAATTAATGTTTTTCGTAACTCGTTTTTGGAGAAAATTGCACTCATATGTTTTTTATGTGAATCGCACATCATTTGAAAGAAAATCGCATAAGGAATTGGAAAAACAATGGTTGCCATCTCTCAGTCTGCCGCAAGCCCAGGGTTGCCTGGTTTAAAGAGGTCAGCTAATGTTAATATTTGCACTTATGTGTTTTTTTAATGAATTATATATCAAATTAAAGCTTATTTTTTTCTCATCACTAAAACACATGGTTGCCTGAAAAATAACTGCCGCAAGCAAAGGTTGCCATCATTTGAAATATTTTATTCCGATTCCGTTTGACTTAGAATAGACGATGAAATACGCGGTTTGCCTTATGTTTTAAAGTAAAATATTATAAAATAGAAGGTCAATCTTAAAATTAATATTTATTCTAGCTGTTCACCTGTTAAATGATGATTTTAATCATATAAAGTACATACAAAAAACTATTTAAACATGAAATCATCCTTATTTTTCCATTGAAATAATGAATCTATGATATTAAGTCTTTGTTAAATCTGTTTTCTAGATATTAATACTCGTTTAAATCGTTATTTTAAAAAGACTAAATTATCATCTATATATATAAAACAAGTACCTGACTGACTAAGGTAAGACGCACGCACAGCCGCTGATGGTAGAAACGTGAAATTTGGACAGATGTTTTTTTTCGTAATCTGGACATCCACTAATAAGGGATTTTAAGAAAATTGAACCCTAAAGGGATAAAATAGGGGCTGAAAGTTTGTATGGCTTTTTTTTTCATCGGCACCGATTTTTATAATATTTGAAATTCAGACTCCTAAAAATATTTCATTGAACACATGTTTTATGGTTTTTTAGAATTCACCCCGTAAGGGTTCAAATAAGCGGGCGAAGCTGCGCGTGCCCACTAGTATTAAATAAACGTTTACAAATATCGTTCTATTATAAGGTATTAATTACATAATGTTTTCATAATATAATGTAGGTTGACAATTATTGCAGATATTTTATTTATTAAGAAAATATGGAAAATTACCTCGTTATAAACTCTCAATCTCTCTCTTCGTCCTCAGAGAAAAATATATAATATTAAACATTAAATTTAATTATACTTATCAAACATTAATTATACTTACGTTTTGCATTAGAAAAAAATTGAAAAAATTAAAATCAAATCAGATTCACGATGTATCCCGCATGCAGCAGGGTAGGCAGAGGGAACCTAGTGTTAAGACACTCCGTTCCCCACTCTCTGCCGAATTCTGGAGGCATTGCGTGTTGAATGGCAGAACTCAACGTCGCGCTTTGCTTCGACACCAGAACGAAGAGATGGAAATATAAATTTAAGTGAATATTTCATCTCCTCGAGTGCGGTTCTTCTTTATATTTTTTTTTACAACAATGAACTTTTTGTAACAAGTGATAACCGTGCATTGTGTTACTATTTAAGAAAGTGTTACTGTATATAAAAATCATTTTTTGGCGAAACAACAACATAATTTTAACTTCAGACTCATTATTAAATTCCACACACATTTTCGCACAAAAAACAGATCTTCATTTTTGTCATGTTAACTAAAAACGTCTTCACTCCAAAACGAAAGGTAAGTAACTAAGTAATATGTTCAAAAACATCTCATTTGGCCATCTGCACTGTTATTGCATTTAGAAACAATACATCTACGAAAATAAAATTATTGCATTTTGTTTGCTTTGTATACCACCGCAAAATATTTATCTATAGTAAAAAGTAGACAACTAATTGATATTTGCCGACTCCTGGTCATAAACCTTAAATAGCGTTTATTATTCGGCATTACTGTCGAAATTTCTTAGAATTTAAAATTAAATTAAATTAGCTTCACGCTGTATGCCGCACAAAGTAGGGTAGGCAGAGGGAACCTAGTGTTAAGACACTCCGTTCCCCACTTTCTGCCGAATTCTGGAGGCATTGCGTGTTGAGTGGCAGAACTCAACGCCGCGCTTAACCTCGACACCAGAGCGAAGAAAATGGAAATATAAATTTAAGTAAATATTTCATCTCCTCGAGTGGGGATCGAACCCACAACCAGTCGGTTTTGCAGTCACACCTCGTGCCGCTGCGCCACGACCGGCCTCTTAGAATTTATTTGTGATAAATTAATTTTGTTTATTATAATTCTATCATATATATTTCTTTCAATGCAAATTCTTAAAAGTTGCGTGAGAAAAAAAAGATTGCGGCAACCGTTATCAAAAAAAAACGAGAAAAAAAAATCATACGAGCAGAGGACAAAGAGAGAGAGAGTATATTGAAATGTTATTTTCCATATTTTCTTAATTAATAAAAAAACTTACGCAATAATTGTCGCCCTTCATTATTTTAAGGAAACATGATGTAATTAATACCTTATAATAGATTGATATTTGTAAGCATTTATTTAATTAGATAATTTAGTCGTTTTAAAATGATAATTTAAATTAGTATTAGTATTTAGAAAACAGATTTAGCAAAGACTTAATATCTTGGGTTCATTATTTCACTTGAAAAATAAGGATGATTTCATATTTAAATAGTTTTTTGTATGTTCTTAATATGATTATAATCATCATTTAACAGGTAAATATCTAGAATAAACATTAATTTTAAGATTGACCTTCTATTATATAATATTTTAATTTAAAACATAAGGCAAATCGCGTATTTCATCGTCTATTCTCAGTCAAACGGAATCAGAATAAAATATTTCGAATGATGGCAACCTTTGCTTGCGGCAGGCATTTTCCAGGCAACCATGTGTTTTAGTGATGACAAAAAAATAAGCTTTAATTTGATATATAATTCATTAAAAAAACACATGAGTACAAATATTCACATTAAGTAACCTCTTTAAACCAGGCAACCTTGGACTTGCGGCAGACTGAGAGCTGGCAACCATTATTTTTCCAATTCCTTATGCGATTTTCTTTCAAATGATGTGCGATTCACATAAAAACATATGAGTGCAATTTTCTCCAAAAACGAGTTACGAAAAACATTAATTAAAGGTGATTGCGGCAGGATTTTTTTGGGCAACCCTAGTGTAATCTATTCTACTATCATGTTTCATTCTTAAATATAAGTTTCATTAGAAAATCTAATCCCTACAGTTTTAAACGATGGGATCTCCACCTATTAGTATCTATGCGTAACTGCGTCACATAAAACAGGGGCCTCTTGACGCCAATATCCAATAATCAATCCCCAATAATTGTCATTTCGTACTCTTGAAAGCAATCAATTGCTAAGTCCACTACCGCCCGCTAGTTGACGATTGCAACTTGCAATTGAAGTATGGATGAACATCGTGAAATGAAAAAAAAATCCTACTTCTAAGCTGTTGAGGTATCTTGATTAATTTCTTTAGGTATGGGTTTAAAATATTTTACCCTATATGCTGTTTCCGTAAAAGGAGCGCTGACACTTCCACCCTGTATAATGTAGCCAAGTGTATACTTCACTAGGTATTTACATCTTCAATATATTATAAATCTAATAGGATATAAAAAAATAATACTAACTTGTGTCGAAATCTTTAATATTTTTGTATACATGTAAAATATTATGCAACCATACAAACATTTATAGCTTTTGTTTCATTGTAAGTATATAAAATACTATATAGCCTAAGGAGTTATGTACAAATTAAACTTATATTTGTGCTTTATTTATTTGGGCCTCCTTGACAAAAAAATTAAACAAATGACGTTAAGTTATAAAACGTAATATTTTTACGAATGATTTAAATTATTATGAGGTCAACTAAAATAATAGGAAATTAGAGCTATATTTGATATTGCAATTTTGTACTTTATACAAAATAATTACATCTAGGTACAAATAAGAATAATATTGGACATCACCATTCTGTTAGACTACATCACACATTTAAAATCAAAATTTATTCAATATTTTCTAAGTTGACTAAAATAAAATAAAATTACTAAACAATCATGTAAATGAAATGCTTCATATACAAAAAATTATATGACACAACCATAATATATATATAATAAGTATGCATATCTATTATATATTTGTTGAATTACATTAGTAAAGATGCAATGGCTACTACAGCTTTACGTTCATTTTATCGTACAAATTATTACAATATAATTTATTACATTTTAACAAGCACATAAACACTCTTGCTGAAATGTGTATAATGAAAGTAAATCGTAAATACATAGGCAAAGCCCCTCATAATGCGCGTAAGAATAAGGTGAGCGGGGGAAATCCTTTGAAGAAATAAATGTCTAACAACATAAAGTTACAGGCCGCGAGGTGGAAGCTGAGCTCTGCATTTTTGTTGCAAATAATTCATATATTGTGCATATGTAACGTTGTCGGCCCTCAAGCGCAACCTGCAAAAGTAGAATAAATCGATTTAGGCTAAACATAGCCTAAATCGATTTATTCTAATTTTTGACAGCCTACACCTATTGTACTGGTAGCAGCATCACATATTTAATAGGTACTTGATTTTTTATTTTTGTGTCCGAACTATAAAAAAAAAGTGAAAGATAAAATTGGCACTTTCAAGAATGAAAACATGTAACCAAGCAGTACACACGGCTCTTCTTGATGATAATATAAAGGAACGATTATTTACTCCATTATTATCTCCAACGTCAATCTTAGATTGTTTCATATATCTATCCAATCTGGAGATAGGTTATTAATATTGGGCGTTAAACAACACGCCAGACGAGAGTGAGAACTAGGAGGACGAAATGTCTGATATAGAAGATTGATATATATGTATTACGCGGCGAACGTTCGTACAGTACATGAAAAAAAGAGGAGCGAAGAGGTCGACACGAGTGTGTTTGTATAACACATTTCGACATCACCGTAACATATAATGGTTGCTACAATTACACCCCAGCGTTGCCAGACGTCCAGATTTTACAGGGACGTCCCCGATTTTTAGCCCAAAATTTAAATGCCCCCAGCGAGACATACATAGTGCCGCATTTCGTGAATCCATTCGTAAATCAATTCCACGTACTTTGAAAATTCTTTTTATTTTTTTTTTTAATAAATTACTAAGAAAAAATCTGGCAACGCTGGTCATTAACTACATTTATAGACAATAAGCTCCCACAGACTACTTAACTGATAAAAGGTAATTTCATTACATCTATATGGATAAAAATTAATACTGAATTGATAATGAAATAATAATATAATAATACTTCGTATTTATTTTTAAATTAAAACATGAGATAGAAATTAGCTATGACCACAAATGATAATTTTTACGTGTACAGAATTTCTTTACCATAGACATATGACGTCACTTTTCTTTGATACACATGCATTAATGACATGAAGTAAAACTAAGGACTGCCTATATGTTATGTTTAGCTGCTGTATGACTAATAAAGATTAATAGTAATATGTAAGAATAAATAAATAAATTCTCAAATCCAAAAAAACAATGAAATTATGTTAAGATACCAGCTGATTCACCTTGTAATTCTAAGAGTTTTGGTGATAGTTTTAACAAAACTATTTATTTTTGTACAATAATATTATTATTGTTGTACAATACTGAAACAAAATAATTTAAAACACTGATATTATATAGAAATAGAAACTTTTTGCCTTTAGGCCAAAAAATGTATACATATTTTTTTATAGTTCACATATACATTTTCATCTAACTATATACTAGAAATAAATATATTGATTAATATATATATTTGAAAATAATAACAAAACTAAATTCTTTACATTGTCCTTTTAAAAAATGTCGCTTAAAACGATTCTTAAAATATAATACTATAACATATCTTATGTTCATAACCATATCACAAATAAATAGTTTCATTTTATCTTAAACAAATAACTAGCCTTCGGAGTTATAGCATACGTGAAAAGAAAAAAAATACACAAATCGGAGAACCGTATCACTCAATTAATAATTTTTAAAAAAGTTGTTAAATTTGTTCAGGTGTTCATTTTTTACTATTTAGAATAATGGATTATCTATTTCACTTAAATTTTGTCTTAGTAATTTTAAATAAAAATCCCTTTTTTAATTTAACAAATCAAGTGAATATTGTTAAAAAAATTGAAAATTTACATAAATATTTAATCAGACAAACGATATGCTGCCAGAGTTAAGTAGATTCTTTATAAAATCACCATTTATGCAAGTGTTGTACATAAAACAATATATTTTTTTAAAATATATGTTAAAATTTAACATTTTTAAATTCACGGTAACAAAGTTGCGGGCGACCGCCAATATAAGATATTGCAATAAGATATAAAAATGCTAAATCCTACTAACGAGGATGGAATTTATTAAATTTTCACGCAGAAATTACTGAACAGATTTAGATGAAACTTTACAGTAACATAGCTTACATATCAGAATAACACATAGACTAACTACTTCGTAATTTATGTAAAGATTTTGTATAATTTGGCTATAATAAAACTATAAGTTTAAGCGGGCGAAGCCGCGTTGGGACAGCTAGTTATATATAATATTAAATTATACACCTCGCTGGAGACTTGTGTGTGAATTGGAAAGGGAACTTGGTTGTAAGCTTTCATCCTCATCTGTGTCGTGATCGTTAGATATCCGTATTGCCTGGTACCACTGGTTCGTGAGATCCGTCATTTGGCTCTTGCAATCTTTTAATTCCTGAAATTTTATAATTATATTTATTTTATAATTAAGTTTAGTTTACAATTAACTGTCTTTCAATCAGCTTGTTACACCAGAGCAAATGTATGTAACGATACATTTCGAATGTGAAATAATATATTATTTTCACACATTTTATATGAAACTACGCGTATATGTAATATTATAATAGTCCATTAAATTGCTAGAGGGTAGCTTGAGTCTACCAGTGACCATTTAAAACATTTATATAAATATTTTTTATAATTTCTATATCTTGTTGTGATCTTAACTAAACATTTTAATCTTCGTTTCCGAACATAAAGATACAAGGTAAACTATACTGAGTGAAAGAATCTAACTAAAACAGACTTATAAAAATTATAATACGTTTTGGGCTCATCCTTCATACACCAATATTTTTTTTATCTTCACGCTATATATCTCAAAAGGCAGTGGAGACAATGTACCCTAGTGTTCATACACTTGTTACCAGGCGGAGAAAATGAAAATAAATCGTTCCCACGTTCAGATAGATGCTGTGCGGCTTATATTTATATTAAAATTATATTTAATTATAATCAAATGTTAAAAAAATATGTAATCTTAAGTACCCTTAATATACTAACCTGATGCGTGAATCGTCTTGTGAAGAACGGAGTCAAATATTTCATATCTAATCGCACAAAGCCCTTCAACCTTGTTGCATGAGAGTAGTTAACCTATAAAAAATATATGAAAATAAATAAAATCAAAAGATTTAAATTTTAGATTTTCGACATGGACTTTAGATGTTTTCAGATAATATTATAATGTTATAAGAATATATAATCCTATAACCAATCAAACTTATAAAACGTATTAGAAATAAATTTTCAATTAAAAAAATTATATGAGCCAAACCTCGAGTTCTTCCTCAGTTATTTCAGATAAATGTTCCGAGTCGATCGCTTGTCCCCATTCTTTTGTTTTGGACAAACTAACTTCCTTCTGTTTACGCAGTGACCTTGATCGCTTCACCTTTTTATTTGCCTTAAATAAAAAAAATATATAATTTCGTTTGTTCAATAAATTTTTACTAAACAAAAGTCGATCATTATTTTATTACACTTATTAGTTAATTTTTACACTAATTCTTTACGCTGTATCCCCCATAGAGCAAAGTAGGCGAAGAAACCTAATATTTTCTTTCTATAGCTTCACACTGTGTCTCGCACGACCAGGGTAGGCAAAGGGAACCTGAGCATCTAGTGTAACACTCCGCTCTTATTAAGACTTTCTTACTTAGGAGCCATTGCGTGTTGACTGGCGGCACTGAACGTCGCGCTTTGCCTCGCTACCAGAGCGAGGAAATAAAAATATTCAATATTTCATTTCCTCAAGTGGGAATCAAACCCACCTTTCGCGTTTACAGCAATGTTTAGACACTTCATTGCCCACTTTTCTCCAAATTTTCAGGTCATTGTATATTGAATGTCGAAATTCAACACCGAGCTTTGTCTTGTTACCAGAGCAGGGAAATAAAATTAATTCATATCCCGGAGCCTACTCCGGAATCGAACCCACAACTTTTACTTTTACAATGAAACGCCGTGCCGTTTCCGCAACGATCTCAATAATTTTAATATAAAAAATTATACATGATATAATTTAAAAAATAAAAAATTACCCTTAAAAATTTTAATAAAGGCATTGTAGAACCACCGAAGAACAAAGTAGTGAATAAAACGATAATTAATGTTGTCGTTATAATAACGTGGCGAGTTTCATCAGAAAAGTCAAGGTGAAGTGAAAGCGCATAAGATATTGCACCACGTAAGCCTGAAATAAATAGTATTCCATTTTATTTTATTCTATCTTCCATACTTAACTAAATGTAAATTTTTTTTGACTTCACGTAGTATTTTACATATAGGAAAGGTCAGCAGAGGGAACCTAGTGCTACGTTCCCCATTTCCGGCCGAATTACTGAGGCATTGTTGTTGAGTGGCGGAACTAAACGCCGCGCTTTGCGTCGACAACAGAGCGAAGAAATGATCGATAAAATAATATGGGTTAAAATTATTATACACAGATAAAATTAAAAAACTTACCGCTAAACCACATTATAAACATCATTTTTTTTGTAATTTTATGTTCTCGGAATTTGTTACATAGTAAAGCAAGAGGAAATATATTTGCAGCTCTCCCGAGTAGGCATAACACTATACTCCAAACTACTAATGCGGGCTCAACGCGATGTCTAAAACTGTAAATTTATAAATTATTATTAGTAAAATAAGATAAGCAGGATAGGCGAACGAAGTGTTAAGACACTCCATTTCAACACTTTGCGCTGAATTTACAAGGCATTGTGCGCCACTAAATGGCGGAATTCAACGCAGCGCATTGTCCACCAGAGCATGAACAATAATTTAAATATTTAATTCTACTGAGTGGAGATCCTGTGACCATTGTGATTTCAATTAGTCATTGTGCCAGGATGCCGAAATGGCTTTGTATATAAATATATAGTAATTTGGTTAATATACAGATATGTTGATATCTATATCGAGGCCGGTCGTGGCGCAGCGGCACGAGGTGTGACTGTAAAACCGACTGGTTGTGGGTTCGATCCCCACTCGAGGAGATGAAATATTTACTTAAATTTATATTTCCATTTCTTCGCTCTGGTGTCGAGGTTAAGCGCGGCGTTGAGTTCTGCCACTCAACACGCAATGCCTCCAGAATTCGGCAGAAAGTGGGGAACGGGAGTGTTTTAACACTAGGTTCCCTCTGCCTACCCTGCTGTGTGCGGGATACAGCGTGAAGTTGATTTAATTTGATATCTATATTAGGCAAACCTAAAATGTATCTAACAAGTAAATAGGTATATGTTTAGGTATAATATTTAATGTAAAGTTTTAATGAGACTAATACATATAACCTAATGCAGTTTATTCAATAGATTAGTTTTGGTGGTTAGGTTGACATGGATTAGTTTTGTTATTTTTAAAAATTATATTTCTTGTGATTCATTCAAATGTAGGTACTCTACCTTAATTGGGAACTTAATATTAAGACACTCAGCTTCACGCTGTAGCACACAGCAGGGTAGGCAGAAGGAACCTAGTGTTAAGACATTCCCGTTCCCCACTTTCTGCCGAATTATGGAGGCATTGCGTGTTGAGTGACAGAACTCAACAGCGCACTTTGCCTCGAAACCAGAGTGAAGAAATGGAAATATACATTTAAGAAAATATTTTATCTCCTTTAGTGGGGATCAAACCCACAAATAGTCCAGCTTTACAGTCACACTCTGTGCCCCTGCACCACGACTGGCCTCCTCTAGCTACCTAAATAATATTTTTTAAAAACCAAACAATGTCTTCTTAAAGTAAATTTATTGAACATTATACCTGAAAATAGCAAGTCCCAAGTAAGCAAATACACAGGTCTCGGCTATAAACGCAAGGGTCCTCATTGTTTGCTGCATAGTAACTTGAGTTACAGTTGATAGGTTAAAATGTGTGTAATGTGACATGACAACTCCACAAAATAAGATGGCCATTATTCCTAAAACAAAAATATTTTTAATGTGACATACATAAAATGTAAACAGGAGGAGTTTTTTAAACTTTGATATTGTATCCCGCATTGCAGCGTAGACAGAGGGAAACTAGTATTAGGAAACTATGTTACCCATATGGGAAACTGTGCCTCCTCCCAACAATTGCTCTACATTATTGAGTCACATAATTTTGAGTGGCACAATTCAATACCATACTTCGTCTTGCTACCTAAGCATGAAATTGAAAAAAATATGTTGCTTTGGCAATATTATTACAAACTTTAGTATGTTATAGTGATATTCATTTTTTTGCTAATCCTGATTTATCTCACATAATACATACCTGATAGATGTATTCCTTCTGCTAAAACATATGGAGCATAGGTGAACACTAGCATCATTCCAAATTCTAGTGATGGATTCTTACGAAGATCAACATGTTTTAGGAGAAGAGCACTTATAAGAGCAAAAAGAACTCCAATACCAGCTGAAGCAAAAAACATTAACCAGAAACGGTTTATGGCAGACAATATAGCTTCTGTTGTAGACATTACAGGATCATTTGAATCTAATACTGCTGTTGTAAGGACTATAGCAACTGCATCATTTAATATACTTTCTCCAAACACCAACATGTTCAGAACTGGATCCACATCTAGGGCATGAAATATAGCTACTGTAGCCACAGGGTCCACAGCAGAAATAAGAGAACCAAATGCAAAAGATTCCACAAAACTCAATTTATAAACAACTTGGGCTAGACCTAGTAAATATATACCAGCTCCGATCACAAATGCTGATATAGCAGTACCAACAATGGCAAATAGTAAAATGGAACCAATATTTTGAAAGAAATTTCCTTTATGTAGATTATAGCCTGATTCAAAAATAATGGGTGGTAGAAGGACTAAGAAAAATGCTGTTGGAGAAAAAGCTTCTTCTTTTCTCCAATTAGCTATATTTTTTATGGACATAAGATTGATAATCATACCAATTAAAGCACCAAGAAAAACAATAACAACACTTTCAGGAAGATATGAGAAACCTGTCTGCAACATCAGATGTATCAGTAATATACCCAAAGCCAATATACAAAGTACAAAAAAAATTGCCATTGAACTATTATGTTCATCTTCAGCTGAACTCTTTCCTGGCAGTGGCGCTGCGTCTGATGGCCCCACGTCGGTAGCATTAGGAGTAGCAGAGGACGATACATTCATTGGAACCACTGACAATATGGAGGAATTAGAAGGTCCAACATCATATACAACATTAGTATTTTCAGTAGAACTAGATGCTGTTATATTCATGTCTTTGGCAGCTAAGTTAGCTTCGCTAGAATTTGTTGTATTCGTCAGAGTATCTCGCTTCAACCTTGAAAAATTCCAGTAGTATTTATCATTATTTATATTATTGTGGTCTTCTTGCAATTGTTTTCTATTGATTTCATGGCTTGATATACAAAGCGCATGTAACATCCATATCATCATAAAATATACACAGTGAAATTTCTTCATTTTTGTCTTACAATATTGTACCCCGCTAATAAATAAAAATTTAAAAAATTTAAGTACTTATTTTTTAATTTAAGTATTAATGATACCGTTGATTTGAACATCTAGTGTCCTTGTTATTTTCACTCATATCTTTGAATTCACCACTTTCATCGAGATATATTAAAAATTATACGTAATATCATTTTATACGAAAAATATTGAAATTGAAAATGTAGAAGTGTCAATTTTGTCAAGGTCAGCTGATAATGTTACAAATAATTAAAATGACATGACAGATAATAGAAATGTTGCCCAAAAACAAAATTTTATAAATCTATATTTGACAAAAATAGTTTGGAGTGGTGACAGGTGGAACTAAATATTTTGTATTTTAATGCCAATTGGCAACACTATTTAGCTGTACCTGTGTCAACTGCCTGCCGCCTTTTTCTTACGATTTATTTTTAAAGCTTAATTTGTTGCTCTCCGCTAGTATTTAAAGAACATCCTTAATTATCCTCCAATAATTATTCGAAAAAATAATAATATTAATGAGTACTTAAATAATAAGTACTCTTAAAAAAATCCTAAACCGCTTTTTATAAGAACGATACTTTTTTTCGATACGACTCATGAGCACAGTATCGATACTTTCTATTCGATACCGTGTCCCTAGCCGTGCCCACTCCATAAATTTCACAACAAGGTTTGCCTCGAAAAATTAAAAATAACAACATTTACACGAACAAATTTCTTCAAAGCTAACATCCACTTCCCAGAAAATATCTTTAGATACGATTATACTCAAAAAAATATAAAAAAAATAAGATTATTTATTTTTTTGCCGCTAAAGTTACTTTCTCTAAGTTTCATATTCCATGTACTAGTATTGAGTGATATGTGCAGAGAAAGTCTCAGGTTTGGTTGGAATGGTGAATGACGATCTGACTGCCACAGGCTTTTGGTTCATTAATAAATTGTAATATTTTTTTTGAACAATCTCCTTCTGTCTTCTCCACACAACGTGACATTGGTGAAGTGATACGTGCTCTACTGGCACACTCGGAACGCCATAATTAAAGAACCAACCAACCAATATTTTTTATTGGGAAATTAATTGATTATGCTCGCGAAAATTGTCGTTTTTAATAGAAAAATGTTTGTATATTTCAAATCTATAAAGGTACGCGCGCATTTTACGCAGTTTTTCTGCGTAAACCTCTATCCCGCGGGAATTTTGAGATAAAAAGTAGCCTATACGTTGTTCCGTAGCACGCTGTAACCAAATAAGATTAAATAAGCAGAATTTTAGTAAAGTTCAAATGATCTTTTTTTATTATTTCTAAAAGAATAATTAATTTCACTTCAAATAAAAGGCGAGGCTTACTTTAAAATATCACAGTCAGAATATATCAAGAGAAGACGTTCAGTAAATATTGTGATGTACTACACCAAAATCTTGTTTATTACTAAATTTCAGCAGGTGCAGAAAAATATTTTATTAGCAACAAGCAAGTTATTAAGAAGAATGACAAATATTTCGAAAAAATCATTAAAATTTCTTTGAAGAAGGTTATTTTAAATAAGAAATACGTGAATTCACTGCATTTTGATTTAAGTACATTTTAATATTCCACCGTTATGCTATCTGAATGAAACTCTTGGTATTTATTATTTATGTGCATTACAAATGCACATAAATAATAAATCTAATAAAAGTTCTTCAAATAGAAGGTTAAAAAAAATTACAAATGTGAAATATTATTTCCACAGCGTGTGAAAGTTAATAATATAAACCACAACCCAAGTGCATTAGCCAATTCATGACCTGTGCTAGGATAGCTTTACAATATCAAAATATTTGTATTCAATATATATAGACTGATTATAGTAGACTGGTAAAAATGAATGAATGATGAATGTAAAAATTTAAAAAATGTAGTCAATTCTCGCAATAAGAATAATATTTTTTTGGTGTATCATGAATGTATATTTTTTAACATGTTTTGCATTGAGCTGCGCCTACGAAACTTTAAGAGATTATTCTATACTAATACTAGTAGTTTTTAAAATTACTTCTGAAAAAAAATCGTAGCATTCTTTTTCGCTACAGCATTATAAAATTTTTGATAAAATTTAGCTTATTTAAAAACGATTTTTGTTTCATTGTTATTTACAAGATTTGTGAGCAAGTTTTTAATTATTTTTTACTACTGAGAAAAAAAATATTTTTCAAATAAATTAAAAAATAATTATATTTGATTTATTTTTATTGTATTGAGCTATATTGAAAAAAAATTACGAGCGTAAATTCAATAGTCGGGCTGTATTTGCCAATTTTCTTTAACAATGGTTTTTTTCCAAAGAATCGAAAATTTTTGAAATATCTAACATTCATGGGGGTGAAATTGATAGGTAATGAGGTCCTCTATCCATACACAATCGTTGATCCGTCGATATCGTTACACCCTGAATATACAAACAACTAATAGACAAAAAAAATAGTAGCCACATTTAATAATCAGGACTCTGTACCTGGCTAATTGGATTTTTTATTGTTAATTAAACATTAAATATAATTTTATATATTTTATTTCATACTTTGCCTTAAATACAGTATTTGGTAAACAAAAATTAAGTTAATAAACTATTTATGAAGAAAATAATAACATTCAAATTCAATGGTTCCAAGAATATTGCGCATGCATTATTTATAAAATAATGTATAATGAGAACTACAGTTTTTATTTTATATAAATAAAATAGACATCTATAAGCACAAGGCTTTCTTATGATTTCGATTATTTATTTAACAGCGGGTAAAGTTCTCTCTATAAATGCTTTCATGTCTTTGAGCTCAGCTTCTGAAGAACTATGTGTTAAGCCCTGGTATGTGTTGAATTCAATGTTTTTCATGAAGGTCTTTAAAAACGATGCAGTCATTTGTCCCCATTTGAAAGGCACAACGGGGTCGCAGTCTCCATGTGCTTGGAAAATCTGAAAAAGAAAAAAGTTTATTCACATGTTTTCTTCGTAGTATTAAAGAACTTTAATTATACACATAAAAGAATAGATAATAAAAATCATTTATAGTTTTCTATTCAGCTTCATAATATGTTGATAAGTGTATATAGATAAGTAATAAATAAATAAATAAATTTTGCTGTAGAATTCAATTTACAGTTCAATGATAAATTATTCATTGTTAGATTTTGTAAACACAGTAATAAAAATTGCACAACAGCTTTGCTCGCTTTTACATATAGGTAAAAAAAAATCGAGGTCTCCGATTTTGGTTATTTTTAATATATTAGATCTATATGGGTCTTCAACACAAATGCACAATATTTTGATAGTAGTGTTTAATTTAGGAGTTATGAGGGCACTAAATCGTGAGTGACTGGTGGACATGCACATTTTCAAATCTCGTTATCCAGTATTAATAAGTGATAAATAAATAAATAAAGTAGTGATTTAGATTCCTCATTAAAGGAACTTTTTAATGATATTTTAGTTCAATAAAATCATTTATTTTTTTATTAAAAAAAAATGTATTATAAAATGAAATTTCAGAAATGTAGCATTATCATTTTTTTTGTCTGTAAACAACTAATAGTGTGTAGATAAACCTTACAAACTTCTATAAGTTAAGGCTAAGCCGTTTAGGAGTTATATCGGTCATACAGTTCTGAAGCGCGGCTATCGCCTTACGAAAATCTCTAATTTTACTTTGTTTTAACTATATTGATTCAATGTTTTCGATTGAGAAATTAGTAAAGTAGTAGTAGTAAGAACATACACATAACAATTATTATATTATTAAAATATCTTATTATATCTTGAATATCATGTATATTAAAGCCATAGGAACACCACTCAGCCGTCGTGGCACAGTGGTGCCTGTGGTTTTGAGTATACACTTGATGACTGTGGTCTCGATACTCACCACAATGACTATAAATTTTCGCTTCTCCTTTCTAGTACAACCAAGTCCAGTTGGGTTACGTCACTTGACATGCAATGGCTTTAAAGTTGACGGAAAATGGAACGAAGAAACGTTTACCAAGGGTAGATCCCTTGCTACATGCAAGTCAATAGTGAAGGTCGCTTTTTAAGGTGATCATCAAGAAAATTTCAATTTAATACTAGAAGAAGACTTTTATTCAACATAGAAAGATATCGCACATTGCACCGAAAACTACTAAAAACTGTTAGATTCATATGATATTTAAAGTCATAATAGCTCCTTATAGTAGTCGATATTTTAATCTATTAAAATTATTTAATCTAAAAATATTTATGGAAGAAATAGCCGCTCACAAGTAAGTTAACTCACGTCGGTTAAAGTAAATAGTTATGTAGAGCGCCACTAAAACGAATCATCTAAATCTCGTCCAAGTTATATACTTATTTATTTATTTTAACTTTTTTTCATTATATTACAAAAAAATATATTCAAGCTGGTGCCATCGCTATTTAAATATAGTAATTAAAATATTTTATTGAGAAACTATATTTGAAATTTTTATTTTTAGCTCAATCCTATTTCTCAATAAAAACATTGAATCAATTTAGGTAAAACATAGTAAAAGTAAAGATTTTTTTCAGCTTCACACTTCTTCAGGACTAACCGATGTAGCTCCTAAATTATTATTTTTTATTTCGAATTCAACTTTATTACTGTTAACCTGGACTGGTCCTGACAACGTCACCGGGCGGGGAGGGGCCAGAGTAGCTCGCCCCCTGAAGAGAAATTACGAGCTTTGATGGGACGCTCGTGAAGTGTTGGCGATCGCGGGGGAATACAAATACTGTCTATACAGGGTGGAAGAGGCAGCGCTCCATTTACGGAAACAGCATATAGGGTAAAATATTTCGAACCTATACCTAAAGAAATTAATCAAGATGCCTCAACAGTTTGGACGTAGGATTTTTTTTTCATTTCACGATTTTTATCCATACCTGTATTTCGTGTGACGCGATTACCTATAGATCCCAATAACATAAACATTTACTACTACAAAAATACTACTAAAGGTTAAACAACTTTGAACTTTATCGCTAATACATATGACTCGATTTCGAAATGAGGCGTGTGCGGCGGTGTTCCTTTGATAGGTTTATGTGTGCGTGCGTTATCCTTACAAATGGCGTTTTATTTTAAAATGACAATTTTATTATTTATTTATTTATTTATTTATTTATTTACTTAAATCTTAACCTAATACAATAATGGCTTATATATTAATGGTATGACAATTTTGAAGGTTAAGCTAACAAATTTTGATAAAACACTACCCTCCGAACTAGTTTTACTGTATGACGGTAGGATAGTATTCCTCGCATGCTTGTTTACTTACTTCATGTAGTATATGTAAAAAGTTTAGATGCTGCCACTTATTGGTTTAAATTTTCTTAATAATTATATCACTAACAAAGAATTTAAAAACTTAATTTAAAACGGTTACGCTTAGAGTATTATATATGTTTATAAAACAATTATATAATATACTTTTAAAGAGTTTTATGTATATATAGAAAAACAATAAAGAAATAAGAAATTAATGAATCTAAGAACTATTTTTATGACAGATACATTTAGAGGATTATATATAAATTCCGTAAGTAAAAATTCAGTATTATATATGAAATGTGGATATGTGTGTATGTATGTATGAGTATGTGTGTGTATATGTGTATGTGTGTGTGTATGTATGTGTGTTGTGAATATCTGAAATTCTAATGCTTAGCGATAATGAGGTTAATTTTTCTGAACATTTTAAATAGTAAGTATGCTTATATTGGTTTGATAATTTTTTCAGTGTCGTTGTATGTTAGTGCTTTAAGATATTTATCAACCGTTTTTTTAAACGTATAATTATTGAGATTTTTAAGCTTTACAGATTTGGATATTTTATTGTAGATATATGGTGCCAGAAATAGATAGAATTTACGTGCAAAAGCTGTTTTTACTGTGGGAAGTTGATATACTAAATCCTGTCGTCTTCTGTGCGTATTAATTCTCACGATTGAGTTTTTGTGTTGGTCTTTTAAAATTGCCAATAAATAGGTTTGCCTTACATTTAGCATTGCTAATTCTTTGTAGAGAGTGTCAGTAGGGTAACTATAATCTTTACAGAACATTACTTTAAAAATAGCACGTTGAGCCCTTTCTATTTTCAATAATAATGTCTTATTAGCTCCCCCCCAAACAATGATACCATAACTTATTAAAGAATTACAGAGCGCAAAGTAAATACTTCTCAATAATTGATAATCACATATATATCTTATACTCTTAAAAATAGAAATCAACCTTTTTAGTCGCCCATACAATAAATTAATGTGTTCTTTCCAACAAAGATGCTGATCAACAACAACTCCTAAATATTTTAAGCTATGTGTTTGTGTTATTTTTTGACAGTTACATATTAAATTATAATTGTAAAGTCTGCAGTAATGAGCTTTTAGTTGTAGTGAATCTTGTTTGTCGTGGTTTTTTTTTCCCCGGATACTATATTTTATGTACTTGGTCTTGTCAATATTTAACGAGAGCAAATTGTTGTCCAGCCATTTCATTACTACATTGAAGTCTTTATTAGCTTTTTCATAAACTTCTTCAGAAGAGTTTGCTTGTGAAATTAATACAGTGTCGTCTGCAAATGTTATTACTTTAGTGTGTTCTAGTCGCAAAAGGCATAGTTCATTTATATATATAAGGAAGAGTGTAGGACCCAAGGTACTTCCTTGGGGCACTCCATATTTGACATTAGTTTCATCACTTAGTAAATTATTAATACTTAACATTTGTTTCCTGTTTGTTAAGTAGCTGGTAAACAGTTGATGTGGAAGGCCCCGTACACCTACATTTTCTAATTTTTTTAGTAATAGAGGAACAGAGACAGTGTCAAATGCCTTTTTTAAATCTAAGAATATTCCTATACACTTGACACGGTTATCTAAAAGGTTTATTATATTTGAAGTTAGTGATTTTAGAGCATCAGACGTAGATTTGTTATTTTGAAACCCAAATTGATTTAAAGCTAATATATTATTTTTAGTTAGATATACTTTTAGACGATTGTTAATAATTTTTTCAATTATCTTAGAAAGTGTTGGTAGTAAAGAAATAGGTCTGTAGTTACAAATTTCATGTTTTTTACCAGATTTAAATTTTGGAATAATAATCGTTTTTTTTAATGGATTTGGAAATATGCCTTGTTGAAAGCAGGTGTTAGTAATTGACGCAATGGGCTCAGCTAAAATATTTATATATTTTTTAAAGAATAATGATGTAATACCGTCCCACCCACAAGAGTTAGTATTTTTAAGTGATTTGATAATATTAGCAACTTCATATTTATCAGTTGGATGAAGGTAAAACGAAGTGCCTTGGCCATTACTTTGTGATTGCAGCTGTAAAAGTTTACTTTCTGTCATTTGTGTTCTATCGAGTATTTCATTTGCTAGTGTTTCGCCGACGTTGGCAAAGTATAAGTTTGCTTGGTTTATCGATTCTTTTGGATTGTGTGTAAGTTCCAGTAGTTCTAATGGAATATGTTCTTCTTTTTTCAAATTGCATACTTCTTTGATACAATCCCATTGAACATTTGTTTTATGTTTATTATTGTTTAGTTTATTTCTATAAAATGATCGCTTAACAGCATTTAATACTTTTCGACATGTATTTCTATATCTAATATAACTGATTTTAAGAATAATATTATTTGGATCTTTACGTGATTTACTGTGTAGTCTATCTTTATGTCTTATACATCTAATTAAACCAGGTGTAATCCACGCCTTAATGTTTCTTTTTCTTGATGAAAGTTTTATATTTATTGTATTCGAATTTATTGTATTAATAATAGTATTCAAAAATATTTGAGTTGCTTCGTCTGCATTTAAATTCTTCGTTTAATAAATATTAAATAATTCGTTTTATTTTAAAATGACAATTTTATTATTTATTTTGTTTGAAAAAAAAACTTTTTCATTTTTGAGAATTTATTTTTTTCTGAATTATATTAGGCTTTTATAGAGTAGTTAAAACTGTGGTTTCATTTAATGCGGTGCTGACACTTCCACCCTGTATATTGCGCGTTTGCGACAGTAATTGGATCGTCAGGATCCAAAAGGACGCTGCGTGGGCGTCGAAGAAGTAGGTGTGGGTGAGGAGCGTACTTTCACGCTTCGACAATCAGAGGGTTGGACTCGGAATCTGCAACCTCGTAGTAACGCTTCGCTAGGCGTTTGCAGAATTACTTGAGCGAAATTATTATATAATTTTAAAATAGCCATTAAGTAAATGTAAAAATATGATTATTTCAGGAAATCAAGAGACCCTAGATCTGAGTATATGGTTTGAACTTCAACTCGATATCTCCAAGCGTTCTTGAGATAAAGGCTTTTGACAGACAGACGAAAACAAAGTGATCTTATAAGGATTTTTCTCTTTAAGTACGGAAATCGAAACTGGACTGAACCTAAAAATATTCATTTAATAAATATGCACTTGACTGAGGATATCAATGTCTATGACTGCCCTTTCTTTTGTTATGTTAATATAATTATGACCTTTTCATATATGCAAAATTTATATTACATTGAGGCCAGTCGTGGCGCAGCGGCACAAAGTGTGACTGTAAAACCGACTGGTTGTGGGTTGATCCCCACTCGAGGAGATGAAATATTTACTTAAATTTATATTTCCATTTCTTCGCTCTGGTGTCGAGGTAAAGAACGGCGTTGAGTTCTGCCACTCAACACGCAATTTGTCCAGAATTCGACAGAAAGTGGGGAACGGAGTGTGTTAACACTAGGTTCCCTCTGCCTACCCTGCTGTGTGCGGGATACAGCGTGAAGCTGATTTATGATTTATTTATGTATTACATTTTAAAATTCATTAGATGATAGCATAACATTTAAAGATAAGCTAAAATGATTCTTTTAGATCTTTCAATTTAGAAGAATCTCTCGGTCCTTGAGTACTTAAAAAATATTGAACACATTTTTTTGCGTTAAATCAATTCGTTTCTCATAAAGACATTTCCGTTCCTCACTTTCCGCCGAATTCTTGATGTTACGTGTTACTTTACGTATTGAGTGGCGGAACTCAAAGCCGCGCTTTGTCTCGTTAGCAGAGCGAGAAAATCAAAATGGAAGTCGCGAATACCTTTATCACTTACATTAAATTTTTCATATAGGTATGAAACATTTAACAATTTTAATAATAAAGAGAAGTCATTAACAATTATAATATACCTTATAATTTACTAAATAAAGTAATGTGATACAGTGTCTGTGAAAAAAAGTACAGTGTCAACATTTAAAATATTTTAAAGGTCTTTTTAGTGCACAACCATTAATTATTAAATCAAATCAGCTTCACGCTGTATCCCGCACACAGTAGGGTAGGCAGAGGGAACATAGTGTTAAGACATTGCGTGTTGAGTGGCTGAACTCAACGCTGCTCTTTGCCTCGACACCAGAGCGAAGAAATAGAAATATAAATTTAAATAAATATTTCATTTCCTCGAGTAGGGATCGAACCCACAACCGTCGCGTTACATTCACACCCCAGATATATTATGTTAGATAATATATTATCTCAGGAAAATGAAGATATTAATTACTATGCTTGGTATACTGATAAAACACATTATTATCAGTTAAGGTCAGAAGCAATAAAAATAAATTTTATTCTACTGTAATTATTGGCGATTCTACCAAAGATTGAAAAAACTATAAAAAAATATGATAATTTAACAAACAGTATCAAAAACTAAATATAAAAATCATTATATTATCCCGAGTTTATAACATCCTATTATTAAAATTAATAAATATTTCTTTTTAATCAAGCCTTAGATTTTAAAAAAACAATTTAAACTTAATATTTGAAAAGATTTTTTTTATGTAACACAAGTTTTGACTAATTAAATATTTTTTTTAAATAACTTGGCGCAGGGGCACAAAGCGTGACTGTAAAATCGTATGGTTTTATGGGACTGGGAAATATTTATTTAAATTCATAATTTCATTTGTTCACTCTGTTGTTGAGGCAAAGCGTGGCGTTGAGTTCCGCCACTCAACACGCAATGCCTCCAGAATTCAAAGAAAGTGGGAAACGGAGTGTCTTAACGTAAGGTTCCTTCTGCCTACCCTGCTGTGTGCATGTACAGTGTGAAGCTGATAAAAAAATATATATTTCTTTCCTTGCTTACAATAAGAGACCAAGATTGGTATCCCCAATCTTGAATTATAAACAAATTGTTTTTCTATATTCTAATGTATCTAATATTTTAAATAACTTTAATAGATGTTTATAATAGCTTTTTCTAAGTCTAGAACCAATTAATTTCAATTGTTCAAATCTATTCGGCTTAACCCGAACTGACTGGGATTGAACCCACAATGATAAAATTTTGCATAGTAATGGCCAATGCCACAATAGCATCATCAATACATATGTTTATATTTAGAAAGTTAATATAAACAATTATGTGCACTCAACTACTTATCTTACATCAATGAATCAATTAAAATAAATTTTAATATATTTCAATGTATTTGAAACTTATTAAAAATAACAATAGAAGTAATTATTCAAATTTTACTTAACTTTAAAAAACGCCGACATGTTAACTTTCACACTTAACAATTGAATTGTCAAATAAAAAATTGTAATTTAATGCTCCATATTTGGTCAAAATACTGAACTCAATTAAAATATAATGCAATGCAGAATATGTTATAGGGAAAGTGATCCTAAATAAAATAAATCAGCTTCACGCTGTATCCCGCACACAGCAGGGTAGGCAGAGGGAACCTAGTGAAAGACACTCTGTCCCCCACTTTCTGCTGAATTTTGGAGGCATTGCATGTTAAGTGGCAGAACTCAATGCCGCGCTTTGCCTCTACATCAGATCAAAGAAATGGAATTATAAATTTAAGCAATTATTTAGTGGGGGTTGACCCACAACCAGTCGGTTTTACAGTCACACTTTGTGCCGCTGCACCACGACCAGCCTTGGAAAGGAAAGTGATCCTAATACTAAAAAAAAGAGTTTTATGGTGTATCCCGCATGTAGGTAGATAAGCAGATTGAATCTAGAGTTGACATACCATTCCCCACTTTACACAAAACTTTCCGACATAATCATGCATTCATTCAGGCATTATTATTTCTAAAGTTTGTTTATATAAATCTAAGCAATTCTTGGTCAATTTATACAGTAGCGTGGTATGTCTAATTTATCAGTATATCAAATTTTCCCTCATAATGTTGCAGAGAGAGGAGCTCAAAGTTGTGCGTGGGGTTTGTGACACATGTTTATATTTAATGGATCTCTTTGAATGTGCAATAATGCTTGCAATTACAATGATATCATATTATATCATTTAAATTTATATACTTTTAATCAACAATGTGATTATTTGTTTCAATTATATCTAGGTAGAAAAAGAGAATGTATTTTTCCATAATTTATCATGGCACTATAACAATGATGACAATAAAATAATCTATTATGCATAGAATATTTTTTATAAACATTTAGTTGATTTTCTTTTCTTTCCTTAAAATCATCTTTTTAAGTTGAAAACTAATATAATACTAATAGAAAAAAATATTTTCTCCATGTCTTGCCAAAGTCTATGCTATATTTATAAGTTTACTTACTGGAAGATCTCTCGGTGCCTTAACAGCACCAGGAAAATGAGCATGTCTTGGTAACCAACATGATAAAGACATTACTCCAGCCAGTGGTTCAGGATATGTAAGAGCTGCATGCAGAGCTAATGCCCCTCCTTGAGAAAATCCACCTAATAAAATTCGACTAGCAGGAATACCACCCTAAAATTAATATTAAATATAAATATAAAATAAAATTATTTAATGTAAATATATTAACCCATACATATGTGTTGTTAAAGATGAAGAACCAAATAAAAAAAAATATTAAACATTTACTTTAACTTCATCAGCTATAAGCCCATGAACAAGATTTGTAGCTCGAACAATACCCTCTTCATCTTCTGGAGCTGTCGCGTCTAATGTTCTCAAATCAAACCAGGAAGGCATCCGAAATCCAGCATTCAGAGTCACTGGCATAGTTGATGCAGTCGGACATATCACTTTTACGTGAGAACCTCTAATAGCCGCAATAGTGCTTGCCCAGCCATGTCTATAAAAAAAATATAATTAAATATTCTATATAGATGTATTATAAAAAATAGTGTGCTTTATCACAAACTCTTACCCCGTATCACCGAGCCCGTGTAAGAATATCAGCTGTAACAGTAAAAAATACTTTTTAATACTATTCTCAATACCTGCAATGTTAAAACAGTTTATAAAAAATATATATACCGATGCAGTTTGTTTTGCTGTAGCAGCAATAATTATAGGATTTGGTTCCATTATCAATTACGCGAAAATCAATACTAACTGTCGTTTACCGCAGTAAACTCGTATAACAGTATAACACAGAACACAGACGAAATATAGGTAGGTATATACGTCTTTTAATTGGATTTCTTCGGTGACATTGACAAGTGCCAGCACATAAGGCATAAGCCATCCGTGTAACAGAATCCATAACTTCATGTTTGTTTTTTATTAGTACGGCATTAAAGTTATGATTATTTAAATAAAGTAAAAAATCATATAAAATAAAAATTTTACTTTAAAACACACGTCCGTGTCATTTTCTGCTCTTGTCTCTTTTTTGTTTTATTATGATTTCATTCATGTTTATTATGGGTATACTCATTCACGTCATTAAAGTAGTCCAAAAGCGTTGTTTATTGAGTTTAAGTTGCGTGTAAGTCAAATCCGGTGATTATCTAGTTCTCCTTTTTGGTTTTCCCCGTTATTTTGCGAATTCAGTGAGTCAGTACTTTATACCTCAACATCTTCTCACACTGTATAAGAGCATTTCTCATTTTTTTGCATGTTTTAAAAAATTGCTAAAATATAAATATCAACAAATTTTTTTTTCAAACTTGATAGTTTAATTGAATACTTGATAATTTAATTGATTTTAGGATTTTTTACAAAGAATTTCTCTAAAATTCGGATTGAGGTTGTTTGCCCCGCAGGTATTTCGATTTGTTATTTTATTGTCGTAGATCTCTGAGTGTATTATTTTGGGTTGTGTGTAAAGGCGTAATCATTATATTAAACTAGATAGGGTAATACGTTCAAGTAGTTTTTCATTCATAGCAAAGTATGTAATGACAACGTTGTATAGGCAACAGAGTATTATATAAATCTACTACGTTAGCATAATATCTCCTATATTTTAAATATAAAATCTGGTATGAGTTATATAATAGAAATCCAAAATATACATTTCTATTTATACTGTATGTGGAGTTTATGGATACACCATATGGTGAGAATACAAAAAAAATCTAGAGTCGCTGCCGTAATGTGTATGTGAATATTATGGTTTATGAAATAAAATTAAAAATCTTAAGTACCCGTTTAACTTATTATAAACTACAGTTAGTTGTAATTTTATAAACCACAGTAACTATAACACTATGTTTCGCTACTATTCACTTTAGAAAATATATTTTTATCGATTTCAGTTATAAATTAAAATTATAATTGTATTTATCGCAGTACATAACTTGATTCTAAATAATCATAAAATGATAAAATCAGTCGTATATTCATAAGTTTCACTGAACTGATGTTGTCGTTTATAAAAAAAATACATTTAAACAGCGTGAAGCTGATTTAATTTATAAACATATTATGTTTCTACTAAGCTTACGAAAATCTTCCAGTATAAAAAATGCTAATATAAGCTAATAAAAATAGAATAAAATGCTAGATTACTTACAAAAATTATTGATAACAATGTATAAAAACTTCTAGTTAATGTCTATTGACCCCGATTGATTTTTATTCACCCCGTCCCGTATATTCTATTTTAATCTATGAAAATTTTCAATATATTATTTATCTGTATTTTATAATCTGTATCTTGTGATTACAATACAATGGATGTGAAAATATGAGAATGTTGTTTATTAAGTTTATCGTGATCTTTGAATGATCTAGAAATCTGGAAGATCGTAAAGATATTGTAAATGATTTAGATCTGTGAAAGTAAATAAACATTTTTATAAAAATTATTAACAAGAAATTATAACAAAGTGTTAAGTATTAGCAAATCCTTTGGCAAGTCATTGTTTCTTTGATTTTAATAAGTGATTACTTTAATTTAGAAGCTTATGAGTAATTTATAAATATAATCTAAGTTAAAAATACTTTTACACGCATAGTTTAATCAAATCTGTTATCCACCAAATGTCAATAATAAACAACACATGGAATGAAATGGTATGAAGTATTAAAAAATGTTTGTTTTTTAGGACTTAAGTAATGGCTGAAGAAGACATATCGTTGAGAGTTGGGATGGGGAGATTGGAAATTGAACCAATTAAAATTATAAACAATGTTAAAGAAGAAAATCCCTTTTTGAAGCCTTTACAAAAGAAAAATCACAGCATTAAAGTATCACTTCATACAGCAAAATGTACTTGTTTGTTGCAAAGGAGAAAACATAATGCAATCAGCAAAAAAAAGCATAACCGACTTTTAAAAGAACCTATACTAAAATTGTCTCCTACATTCAAAAAATCTAATATAAGAAATGAATGCAAACTCTTTAATAAAGACTTATTAGAAATTAAATCATCTCAAAACTTAAACTCTGATCCGTTATGTTTATTAGTTGATAATTGCAATCAATTGAGTATATCTTCTGATCAAGGTGAAAATAGAGTGAATAAAGTAAATGATTGTGCCAAATGGTGGAAATGTGATGATATAAATGAAAAGCAATCAAAAGATTCATCTGAGAGGAGTTCAACTGGATCATGTTCACAGCAAGCGTTAAATCCACCCTGTGATGTAACTATTGATGAATTAGCTAGCTATTTTGAAACACTAGTACATATACCAAAAAAGATGTCCTCTATGGCTGAAATGATGTATATTTAATGTTATATTTATAGTTAAGAGAAAATAATTCAGTGGTCCATTTTATTACTCTTAGTACTTTTAAATGTCAAAATGTTTTTATGTATGTAATATATTTTCTGTTTAGATTATTATATAATTCATCAATATGTTGTATAACATAGCTGGATTTTAAACTGGATATGTCAAAGTGTGTTTTTGTGTATTATTTTATAATAGTTATGATTTTATAAAGTTTCTTTACAATCTTCATAGTGTACTAGTTCTTTATAATGCAATTGTAACCTTGTTTGCTTGAACTGCAAAGCATTTTTTTTCCATCGAAACATTTCAAAAACCTTATCATATATAAATATTATATATAAAATAATAATATAAAATAATTATAAAATAATATAATATAAAATAATTCCTCAAATTCCTTAAAAGTAAAACATTGCCAAAAAATATTTATTTATTCACATGTCTTTGATTGTAATATTTTTTTATCAATGTCAGCAGATCACAATTCTTTCTTTTAAATTCTTTATAAAGTTTTTTTTAAAATTAAAACAGCCATTATTCTATGATTGTAACAAATTTTATTTATATCTTTAGCAATTTTTATTTACTACTCTAGATATGCAAAAATTATGATTGTTTTTGTATATTAATATACATATATAAAAAGAGATTTTAATATAAATTATGAGCACAGAAATCGTTCAAGAAAATGTTTTATGATGATGATGTACTTCTAATACAGTTATGAAAGTACTGTTATTATTCTTATCTGTGAATATATGTATCTACTTACTTATGTTTTTATCATAAAATTGAGAATTCATTTACATTTAAAAATAAAAATAAAATTTCTTAAATTAACATTTAACATCACATGATGTTAAATGTTATTAACATTTAACATCACAACAATTTATTTCATGAACTAACAAAAAACAACTATTTTAAATAACATCCTGTTTAAAGACATTCAGATTCTAAAAGAAACTAAAATTCAGATTCTAAAAGAATTAAGAACTGTTGTTAACCATTTGTGTATAAATACATTTTATTATATAAATAACATTACTGTTATGTGAAATGTAATTTTTTTCCTATTTCCTATGCTTAACTTAGTAGTTTTACTTGGAAGTACTCCTTGTTTATTTTCATTTATTCTAAGAGTTAAACAGTATTTATGTTTTGCCTTGAATAATATGTTCACAATTATTTTGCTTTAAATATTTGTTGGCTTAATATGTATTTATATATTTTGTATTAATGTACCTAGCGGTGGGTTTACACATTTTCAAAGGTATATAGGATGTTATGGATTTGCCACCCTTATCTCTACAAGAAATCATTTTCGAATATGAGTTAATCTTAGACTTTCATCTGTAAAACATCAATGCAGCCCTAAGCTCAATCCTGCTATGGTTAATCGGGCAGTAATGATGTGAGTACCCTCACATATTAACAATACATTAAAAATGAATAATAATATGGTATTGTCACATTTATATTTATTTAGAAAACGTATAAAAAATTGAACGTGGCGGGACTCAAACCCGCGCCTCCTGGAAACCAACCAGGTCCTGGAATCTTTGGTCAAATGAAATCATTGGTTTTATATGTTTTCCAAATAAGTAATTTTTCTTTTCTAGGCGTAGAAAAACACTTTAAAAATGTTAAAAATATTGTCATATTTATTTAAATTTCATTTGATTTAAAAGAAATAATAAAAATATCTGCTTCACGCACGCGGTAATTTTTTTATTTTTAATTAAATACATTTTATCACTAAACAAAAATATTGTAGATAAGAATGTGGATGTAGAAAGTTAGCTGATAGACAAACTGTGTCAATTTACATATTTTAATATGTTTAATACCTAAAATATGATAAATTATGTTACATTATGTTAAACCGTTTTATTTTCAATGAATGTAATAATAAATAACAAACAAATATGCATTAATAAATATTTAATACAAATAAATAAAAAGTGTGTATATTTCATGAAACTATTTGATATTAATTACAATATTGTAATTAAAATAAAATACATAAGAAATCAATAGTTGTGTGCGTATAGATTATGAAACAAGTTCTCTTTTTATGAGATCATGATAATGAAAGGTACCGAGGTATAGTACTAGTACGTGATCTGTGAGCTCGATTCGGTATCGTGTTTTGTTCGTGGATTCGTTTCCCACTCGGAGGAAGGATTAATATTTTAATTTCCTCCCTGTGGCAACAAGGTAAAAGAAAGAACAGATTGTCTTAACTTACCTTTTGCCATCCTTATTATATGCGGAATACAGCGTGAAACTAAAGGTAACAATATTAAAAATTTACTTTTTCAAAAAGACGACACGTATAATCTCATCTTTACATATAAATAAATTTGAAGGATCTGTCTGTGATTTAAAAAAAAATATCTGTCTGTCTTTTAGTTTGTCCGGGCTAATCTCCGGAACAGCTGAACCGATTTTTATGAAACTAACACTTCTGCTCGTCCATACCCCTTACCCTTGAATTAGTCATCGTTACTATCAATGCGGGAAACCTTTGCATATTAGTAATTAGGTACAAATCAATTTTTTGTCAAGTAAAATTCATTTTAAGACACGTGCCTCTAGGGAAGTTTAGTTTATTTTCTTTTTTTGTAAAGGCCAACGGAGTTACAGTCAGTAGTTTCTTATTCGGTTACAGTGGATATTGTTTCATAACATTATAACTGTGGCCAGATATCATATGGAAGTTGAAAACCACCTATCGTCCAGGAAACATTAGTTTTCCAAGGATTGTAATAAAGTAAAAATGTAGTAAATTACTTATATGTATATTTTAAAGTATTTTTTCAACAAATAAAGTGAACTTGTATAGATATTTATATTACCTTTACTGTACTTTTACTATATTCCTACCCTCATATTGCTTATGAATGCTGTCAATATTTAATTTAAATAACGATTCTTAAAATTTCCGATAAAATACTCATAAAAGTATTTAAAATAGAAAATAATAATTATAAATTTAGTAAGAATGCTAACAGGTGACTGATACACAAAATAACATTTTTATTGAAATAAGCGACATAGAAATGATAGTAAACATTAAAATAGGAATGCAAAACAATGAAATTTAGAATTTTACAAGAGAGTTTACGCGAAAATTTATTTGATTTCGAGGGAGAACCAATCTTTGAAAGAATAAGAAGGTAGTATCATAAATTATTAGTTTTAGTTCCAAGAACTGGTTTAATATAGTTCATATTTATGACAAAGCAACACTACCTACTTACTTTTTTTAGCTTCACGTGTATGTGCCGGCATAGCGGGGTAGGCAGAATGAACCAGAGAAATTAGTGTTGGGTTACTCCATTCCCATTAAGACAACTTCCGTTCCTCACTTTTCGCCGAATTCTAATATATTATATTTTTTTCTGAAATAAGGCTCTTGAGTAGTAGCGGTTGCAATTCAAAGATGAATTATTTTATAAATATTCTGTATATTTATAATGTCTTTGTCAGCATCTAGATTAATTTCTTTAGATATGGGTTTAAAATATTTTACCCTATATACTGTTTCCGTAAAAAGAGCGCTGACGCTTCCACCCTGCTGTAAGCAATCTACTTTACTTAAGGTACGTATACGTATTTAAATTTATTATGCACTAAACTTCTTACCCAGAAGTTAAACTACAATAGATGAATCCATTAGCGCATCTCGACATATTTTCTGGGGGGGACCTCTACTTTAACCTTGAAAAGATATATAACACATATATCACATCGTGTAAACGATGTTTTTTTAATTTTTCGGGGCAAAGATTTTGCCAGTACAATTTCTATGGAACGAGTACGGCCCACGACACCGACCCCCACCCACCCTCGTGTCTTCTTACGTAGCTTTTTTGCTGAATTTCTTAGTAATACTTCTTTCAAAATACTTCATAACAAAAACATCATAGAGCAAATGACAAGACATAGCAGATTCGTAAAAATTATCACCTCATTTTACTAAATTAAATAGGTTTGCAATATTTTTTATCATATATTCAGTTTAACATCGACATGGCTAAAGGGTACTTATATTATGGTGACTTCTTCATTTGAAAAATTATTTATTGAATATATTCTTTTTTATAATGAAGAACATAAACTGGTGCAGTATAATAGTGGATGCGTACACGTATTCTTCAAGTTTGCTGCTTTTTATTCTATTTATAGTGGTATCATTATTGCTTTTGGTATGGATTTATGAAAAGCCCCAATTTTATAAGGTTATTATAAAAAGTTAATTTACATACATTTATGAGTTTGACAATTTTTTCGCATCCTGGTTTTTTTTTAAAAGAAAAAATCTATTAAAGAAAAAACTTAAAATATGTACAAACATCAAACTAACTGAAAGTAAGAAAAACAATGGTGTCCACCATTGTTTTCCTGTTATCCATTTTAATTATATTTGATTAAAAAGTATTAAATTTCAGTTAATTTACAAAAAAAGTAAGCACTCTAACATGCTAACTCCCATTGAGAGTGTTGAAGACTTAGAGTTGGAAAGGAACCACTATGAAATGTGCACAACAGATGTCATCAAAAGATTGTCTGAAATTTCAAAACATGAAGATGAGATAGACGAGGAAATTTTGCCACTTAATTAATTACATTACAAACACTTTATAATTGTATTATTTTTGTGATGCAATTGTTGTTCATATCCCTAAACCTTAAATAGGTTCTGGATTTTTTTCCCACCATACTAATTTTACTAAAACTAATTCTTAAACTGACCAAATCCAGACTATTAATATTATTACTAAATGAATAAAGACATTAAAAATTGTTTGAGAGCAAACCCTATATGTGAAAATATCATTTAAAAAAAAATATAGTGAGGACTTGACGAAAAAATAAACACGTTAAGTTTTGATTTACCTTATTTATTTTTTAATTATAAGTATTAAGTTGCAAAAAATGATGTGAATATTTTGTCTTAATTAATCACTTTAATTATGATTATTTCCATAATATTGTCTTTTATGAAGCTGTATAATATTGCAGAATACATTATAAAATGGGAAACATTGATTTAAAATGATATTAGCTTAGTAAATAGTGTATACAAATGTATATGATACAACTAACTAAAAAAAAAAAACAACAAAAATTCATCTTTTATAGTTATCATACAGCCATAACTATTATTTTAACACTACATAGTCATGATACCAAATTTTATGATCACAGAGATAGATTTCCACAGGTATCAAAAACACAATAATTATTATTCTATAGTGCAAATTGTTTTAGATAACACTATATATGAACAGTGAGAAATATTAAATGTTAAACATGATTGACTATTAATAGCACCCCGTATATTGTCCAACAAACTGAAGCCGCAGTGGGGTGTCAGAAATAATATTCACATATCCACAGCTCATATTGCGCACCATTAGAAAAATAAATTATAGACGAGTCTAGCCTAAATACTCTGCTTATCTTGGCATATGTTCTCTGCAAATCTGAAATTTAAAAAAAAAACAAACACATTATGTTCAAATATAGGATAATTTAATCAGCTCTGTAACCATAACAATTGGATATCCAAAAGAAAAAACTACCAAATAATTTCAGATGCATTAAAAATGTCAAAGAATTTCAGATGCATTAAAGCATGTAGAAAATGAGGTTTTTAATTGAATGGACTGTAATAAAACGTGTAAAAACATGTCAATAACAGATTCTTTAAATACAAGGGCACCTGAGGTGAAAGTAATATCAAACAAAAAGAAATTTAAAAATGTGTAAAGTGGCACAAATAATTGCACAACAAAACATTTAATTATATCATCCAAAATCGATAAAATAATCCGAAATTATATTATTCTTGCTACATATGTCTACATCCTTGCTATTTTTCTTGTCTTATAAAGTAAATGACAATTATTAGTTTTTCTAAGCCATTTTTTTTAGACATTATATAATAAGTGGCTGGAAACTATCAATCGGTCACTATGGCCTCAAAAATATTCTTATTATTTTTTTCAATTGCTATATTTACTAACAAGATTATTTTCTCAATACCGAATAGTGCAGAACGCGACAGTTGCAGGTTGATTCTCATGTGGGAGAATGAGCAATTTTCATTGAGTTAAAAAATTTAGCAGAAAAAAGAAAGAATATAAAAGTGTTTTATAAAACCTACCGTGCTATACTTCTATATGCAGAATACAGCGTAAAGTAAAAAAAAAACAATTTATATTGCACATATATGTTATCTTACCGCAGTTGAGCAGGAAAGTGGTGTGTAATTTGATTGTGGGTTTGGAGTGTTAGCAAATGTATTTTGCATCTGTGGTGGATGGGTGGCTAGAGGCGAGACGGGGGGTGCCATTGTAGCTCCACCACCAGCATTGTTTGGACTGCCTGTTGTTGATAATCGTGAAAAAGCTGCTAAAGCATCAGGGAAGTTCGGTGGAGTCGCTGGAGTATTGCAGGGTGTCATCAATTGCTGAAATCCAACAATAATTGTGAAGTATAATACATTTTTTTTATTAGCTCCACGCAGAAGATCAACGAGATATAGTGTGTTGAATGGGGAAGTCAACACCATGCTTTGCCTTGTCACTAATGTGAGGAATAGAAAATAAATTATTCTCCCTATTGGAAATTGAACCGACAACCGTCGCGGTAACAGTTAGCGCAATGCCACTGTACCACAATGGATTTAAAAAAAAAATTTAAGTGGGGAATGGCATATCTTAACATTTGATTCCCTCTGCCTACCCTGCTGTGTGTGGGATACAGCCTGACGCTGATGGATTTTTATTTTTATTAAAAGTGAAAATATTGCAATGTTGAGGTCCACCACTTAATGTTTAATGCCTCAATTCAGGCAAAAAGTGTAGAATTGAGTTTCTTGACATTAGATTCTCTTTTTTAAAAGCTGTTTTGTTATATTATTTTTTTTTAAAGTTCATCATGTTCCATAAAGAAATATTGTATAATAATATAATTGTACTTGTTGTCTCTACCTGATTAACACAATTGAAACATTTCCTGTTATAAATAATTAACGAGGCATACCTAACATCATTTATTATTGTTTATAAAAGTATATTATATTATTTACAATATTAATATTTTTTTATTGACATTTTAATTATTTGTATTGGCATCTACTTTATTTACATTTATATAGGTATTATATTTATTTTTAAACTTGTATGGTAATGGCAATTTTTTTTAGAATAATGAAGATTTTCAATGACTATAAGATGACCAAAATTTATAAAGAAATGGTTAATCATTATTATTATTACCTGTTAGGCAATAATTGTATGCATTGTGGCATAGTGGTATAGCATTTGACTGTATGCAACATTTGTGGATGCAATTCCCACTTCTTATTATTTTTTCTTTTCCCTAGTTCTCTTAACACATATTCCCTCTACCTATCTTGCTATATGATGAATACCTTCTCTCTAAGGCAAAGTGTTAAAGCAAAATAATACCTGGTGATAATGTTGTGCTGCTATACCATTTGCACCAGATGGGATTGCAACTTCTTGAAAGAATATTGATAATGCTGTCTGTAAGAAAATTAAATACTATTTATTTTTTGAATTAATTTCAAAATAAATACATATATAAATTTTATCGCCATATTAGCATGTCGTATGCCTATATTGTATGTATGATATTAGAAGTTGGATGAGAGAAATAAGATAAGAGGAACAGTGTATGCATGTAAAAAACTTAAACCTAAAAAACATTGTTTTTAATTTTTAACAAAATTACAAGAAAATATTGAATTATAGGTAAGGTTAAATGTGATAGTTTTTTTGAGCATTTTATAAATTACATATAAAAAAATTACAGTTTTGCACTTTTTGTCTGTTGAAACAATGTGTATAATATTCAGATAAACATTGTTTTTTAAGAGTATGTAAGTTGTGCTTGTTTTGTAGTTATTATCAAATATCAATGTGTATACGCTCTCGATACGGTCAAGGTAAATGATCGTTTACCATCTCTCTAAAATAATATATTTAGTTTGTTGTTATAAATATCCGTAGTTGATATTAGAAATCAATTATCATTAAATTTATATGTTTTTAGCAAATTATCTAAGAAAGAGCAGCCATTTCATGATTTTATTGTTTGTTTACATGTATTTTACAAAAATACCTCAAATTGCCAATGTGCAGCCTGTAGTAATTGTTTAGCTTGTTCTCGTGCACATCCAGCCGCAAGTACAAATTGATTTATCATAACTTGTTCACGCAAAGAATCCATTGTATATTATCCTGTTACCAAATATAAGTTCCGAATCAGCAAGAAATAGAGGTGTAGCAAAGCAAATGAATGTTTATTCACGTTATGAATGCAAACGTAATATTATTATTGGCGCTAGTAGTATACGATTCATTATAAGAGTAAGAGAGAGAGAGCAAGAGTTTACATAATAATCTTCGTCATTATTTTTAGTATGGCCTTGTTTCTCTCTTTTCTTAATTTTATTTAGACATTGATCAGTTACCATTCAGCCTAAACATGTCAAAGTTTTACCAACATACATTTTAACAAATTAAAAAAACAGCATGATATTCACAATTTTTTACCGAAATTCAAGTATGAAATAAAACAATAATAAATGAAATAAAAAAAATAATTTTAAGGGATAAAAAAGACCAAAGCAAATATAATTTTATATTAATAAAATATAGTTTTATATTACATAAAGACATATAGATTAGTGGTTGGCATATCGAAAAAATATCGAAAATTATCGATATTGGATATCTTTGATTTTGTCAAGAAAAAATGTATTATAATGTACGTGTCATATATTTGATGGTAATGGTGAATAAGTAAACAAAATATTAAAGCTCTATATATTTGAAATTAACTGTAAAAGTATTAGATACGTACTAATATATTTACGTAAAACTTCCTACTTACATACATCGATGTTTTCTAATGACATCCCTAATATTCTGCTTTAAATGTCAATTATTGAAATGTGTTTTGAAATAAAATGTTTGTCGAAATTGACTTTACTACAATGTGCTCAAGATAGTCTTTATAGAATAATGTTTATTTAAAATCTTTATTATGTTTTATTTGTTTATAAAAACCCTTTTGATTCAAAATTAAATAACATTTTGAAATATGAGCGCAATCGACAGCTTAGATGAACCAGTCAGTAAGAGGCGTAAAATAGGTAAATAAAACTTTACACAAGTTCTATTATAATTTTTAAGAACACAAATTTTTTTTTATTAATATTTGAATAATTTTATTAAATGACAATATTTGTTTATGATAATATAATTCAAATGTTTATTTACTGAGGAATTTGTAATACTTTCAGGTCCCACATGCACGGATATTAAATGTGAATCGGAAAATAAACCAAAACCAAGGAAAAAACATATTCCAAACTTTCGTTTAAAAGCCACTGGCGAAACTGCATCTTTAAAATTACCAGATGATGAAAGAATACCATTATTACTTACAGATGTACAACATTTACTTCTACATTCTTTATTGGGGAATCTTAATTTAACACAGCCACCTCGTTGGTATGTTTTAGATAAATGTAGTCACATAAGTCAAACAACATGTCTAATAATTGAAGGTGTATCTATAGAACATTGGAAAAAATATCAAAATGTTATGACTAATACTACAAAGATATTTGATAATTTTGTGGAGATTCTTACACCTTCAATATATGATGGCTCCTTAGTTAAAGAGTTAGCCTTAGTGCCTCTTTCAGAAACTGAAAAAGAAAGTATTATCCAAAAGTATGGAAGTATGAATCTAGCCCTTGAAGTGAGAAAAGATTTAATGATTATGATGAAAGCTATTTTTCCTATAAATGATGGGATGTCTGAAAACTCAGAGAACATTAGTCTTGATGAGAAATTTCCTAGGACTCAGTTGATGCTTTCTGCCTGGCAATTAATTGAAGAGAACTATCCAGTGCCTTTAAAAGGTAAATTAAAAAATTGTTATGCAGAATATGTAATGACGAAAGATGAATACAAGCCTGTTACAGCGTCTTCACCCATGTTTGGCTTAGACTGTGAAATGTGTATGACCAATATAGGCTCAGAACTTACAAGAGTCTCAGTAGTGAATGAAAAATATGAAACTGTATACGAGTCATTTGTAAAACCATACAACAACATAGTTGATTATTTAACAAAATATTCAGGAATTACTAAATCAATATTATCAAATGTTAATAAAAGACTAGAAGATGTACAACAAGAACTCAGAGAGCTTCTGCCTCCTGATGCAATTTTAGTTGGTCAATCTTTGAATGTAGACTTGCATGCTCTAAAAATGATGCATCCTTATGTTATTGATACAAGTTTGATTTATAATTTTACTGGAGAAAGAACAAAAAAGCCTAAACTAAAAGTTTTGGCTAGAGAATTTCTCAAGCAAGACATTCAAAGTGGGAATAACGGTCATTGTTCTGTAGAAGATTCACTGGCTTCATTAAAGTTGGTGCAGTTAAAGCTCAGTCAAAGTATTGAATTTGGAGACGCTGTTCACACAAATAGGCAAAAATATAAAGAAAATCTAGTAAAAATGTCAGTACAACCACAATTGGCTTTATCCATATTCAATCATATTATTGAACAAAAGAAAACATCCCTAGTAGTCGGATGTGATAATATTACTGGAGACTATCATACATTTTTAACTCAAGCGAAAGAGAGCTTGAGTGTACAATTAAAGAAATGTAAAACAAAAAAAGTTAAATTAAATACTGTGGAAGCAGAAGAAGATGTGATTACTTCAATTACTAGTGCAGTTAATGATTATAACTTAGTGATGGGTCATTTGAAATTAAATTGCATTGATAACATTGAATTAAAAGTTATGCAGCAAGTAGATGAATGGATCACAAATATTTGGAACAGCATTCATGATTCTGCTATATGTGTAGTTGTGTTTGGTGGTACTATTAGTGACAATGGTATAGCAATGATGAAAGTCAAGAATACTTTGTATAAAAGTATTAAATAAGGTTCTTTATATTGCTTGTTTTATTTTTGTATTGTTAATAATATCCACAAAATCTTACACCTTCATACATTTTACATTATGTTAATTAATAATAATAATAAACTCTTTATTGTACACCCAAAAAAGAAATAATATAATACAAATGTAAGAACATGTACAATAGGCGACCTTATCACTGAAATAGCGATTTCTTCCAGGCAACCTTAAGGCGTTGGAAATCGTAAAATAAATAAATAGTGAGTAGGGTGTGAACAATACTCAATATAAATAATACATAAAGATAAATACACATATATATACATACTACTTACATACATACATACATATATACATACATACAAACAAACATACATACATACATACATACATACAAAATACAAATTAGGTAAGTATATTCATACATACTAACAGTATAGAAAAATATACACTACTCAAAATTATATTCTCTAAAAATTACAAGCACGGGTAAAAAAAAAAATTAAAAAGAAAGAAAGTGATTTTTTAATCGTTTTTTAAAAGTTTTTTAAACGTTTTTGAATTCCTGACATTCAAGGGTAGGGCGTTCCACAACCGACACGCAGTAACTGTAAATGAGTCACTATAAAATGACGAGGAATGTTGTGGAATTTTTAGTACCAGACTGTTATCGGATCGCAGAAGTCGAGGATGTGAGCCGCCCAAAAATTCAAAACGTTCCTTTAGGTACGGGGGAGAGGTTGGATTGAACAGAATACAGTAAAGAAGATGAAGTATGTGAGTATTCCTACGAAGCCGGATAGGGAGCCACTTGAGCTTTTTTCGGAAGTTGGAAATGTGATCATATTTACGTAGACCAAATATGAATCGTATACATACATTTTGAAGACGCTCAAGCTTATTTAATTGCTGCTCTCTTAGATCCAGATAGCAAGGATCAGCATAATCAAGAATCGGTAAAAGGAGAGTATTTGCTAACGCAATCTTAGTAGGTATAGGGAGAAAATTGCGTAACCGTTTAAGAGATCCTAGAGAAGCAAACATCTTCCTGCTCACATCACATAGCTGTGAGTCCCAAGACATGTTTTGATCCAAGATGATGCCCAGATCTTTTACAGATTTACTGTAAGGTGTAATAACACCGTCAAGACATACAGGTGGTAAAGTGAAGAGGTCTATTTTGGATATAAGTTTTGCGCTGCCAACTATAATAAGCTGCGTTTTAATAGGATTCAGTCGTAAACCAAATGACTTACTCCATGTGTATATGTTCTCCAAGTTTTCATTTATTGCTTTTACAGCAAAAGGTAATTACTTGGTTTATTCACAAATCTATTATCTTCAATGCTTTCTAAGTTCTGCCACTCAACACGCAATGCCTCGGGCATTCGGTGGAACCGGTAGTGTATTAACACTATTATCCCTCTGGTAGGCAGAGTGATACAATAAAAAAAAACATTTAATTGGGTCCAGTAGTTCTGAAGATGTGCAGAAAAAAACAGCTAAAGAGTCTAAAAGTTTTAAAAAGTTCTGTCTACTAGTACCTACGGATTACTCCTAGCTTACCTACCTACCCTTTCAAATATTGCAAAAATAGACATAGCTCAGAAGCTGTCGAGGGTTAAGAAGGTCAGGTTATTAACTGACGTGGAAATGGCTTTGTTTACATTAGCGGCTTTCATACAAGTTATTATGTCCTATGGTACTACACTTTGGAGTAATGCAGCCGCTATTAAATCATTCTTTGCCTTGCAGAAACGAACTATTTGAGCATTCTATTTTTAGGCCAAAAATTTTTCTTAATAATGTAATAATATTATGTGTAGTAGAACATATAGCACAACAGAAAAAAAAGCAGCCTTATAGATTTCATGGAAGAGTATAAACTACTGTTTGAGTGAGTGTAGAATTTGTTGCAAAGAAGGTAATCGTAACATTATCTGCTGCATATAAAAAAGAAACTTCTTAAGTTTTCTGAAACTCAAGCTTAGCTTGGCGAGAGTTATTGAAATTAACAAAAAATGAGCAAAAGTAAAAAATAAATCAAATTTAAATCAGATTCACTCCCTACACAACTAGGTTGACACTCCGTTTGCGTGTTGTTCGGCATTGCGTGTCGAGTGGCGGAACTCAACGCCGCTTTTGCCTCGACACCAGAGCGAGGAAATGGAAATGTAAATTTAAATAAATATTTAATTTCCTTGACTGGTGATCGAACCCACAACCAGTCGCGTTTAAAGTCACACTTTGTGCCACTGTGCCACGATTGGCTTAAAAGTAACTAAAGGAAATTCATAATATTGAAAATAATAAAGCCCCATGTTCAGTCCAAGACCCTCAAGTATCTCTATATGAAATTTAAGCACAAGCGGATTAGCGGCTTGGCCGTGATTGCGTCACAGACAAACAGATAGACAGAGTTAGTTTCAAATTTATAATATTGTAGTGATTACTACAGATTGGAGGTAATCTGTAAATATACGTTATGTTGAGCTTCAAATATAAATAAATATAAGATACAATGGAAGCCAATTGTGATCGTGTCATTTTATTTAATACTTCTCAAGGAAAAAGAAGAAATTGTACGCAGAGAATAATGCATATTTGACATTTAATAAAACCCTGGAGTTAGCAGCAATTCAATGTGCGCGGCTAACACTGCATAACGTGAGCATCGAACCTTCAACTTCGCAATGCTTCACGACGAACGGATGCGGCGCCAACGAGGTGTTCTCGGTGCGAACTCTAGCACCGGCGGCGGTGAAGTTGAATAACGTGAAACCGACTCGTGCAGTGTGCGCCTACAAAAATCACAGTAAAAATGAGTGTGTATTTGCAAATTATACGTGTTACATCGCAAACAACGCAACGAGTAGTAGGGATTGGTGCGTTCTGGCTCATTAAATTGATCGCCTTATCAATCAAAATTTTCCGCGGATTTTCTCGCGGGTCGCGGTTTTGATTAATTAATTGGCCGCGGATTAAATTGATTACCCCGGATCCGCGGATTTTTCGCGGCTAGTACCCGCCATTATTTAGTGTCTTTCCATAGTGTAGTAGGGATTGGTGCGTTCTGGCTCATTAAATTGATCGCCTTATCAATCAAAATTTTCCGCGGATTTTCTCGCGGGTCGCGGTTTTGATTAATGCAACTTACCAAATAATAATGAATGACATTTGTAATAAAATAAGTGAGTTTGAGAAAAAAGATAGTGGATGGAGTCTTAAAAAAATAAGAAATATTGATTTGAATGTTAATAAATTTAATCCTTTGAGGGGGTCTTCGTATATTGACTTACCAATTGACATAAAACATAAAAAGGCAATTATAAACGTCAAAAATAATGATGTGCAGTGTTTCAAATGGGCGGTACTCTCTGCTTTATATCCAGTTACAAAAAATTCAGATAGAGTGAGTTCATATATTCATAATCAAAATAAACTTAAATTTGGAAAAATATCTTTTCCTGTAAAACTCAAAGATATTCACAAGTTTGAAGAATTCAATAACTTAAGCATAAATGTCTTTGGTCTCGAATATAATGCTGAATCTCGATGTAATAGACTTATAGGTCCGCTATACTTTACAAAACGTCGAAAACTTACTCATATTAATCTATTGTATATAAACAGCGGATCGCGTGGGCACTATTGTTACATAAAATGTCTTTATAAATTACTTCACAAACAGATAAATCGGACACATCGCGCTATTCACATTTGCGATGGTTGTTTGATGCACTATCCATCTAAAAAATGTTTAGATCAACACCAACATTTTGATTGTGTCCACATTTGTACTGATTTACCAGATCCAATGAAAACAAAAAAGAACTGGTTTAATGTAGAAACGGCTAGCAACAAATTAGCGTTTAATAATTACGAGCGAAAGCTTAAACTACCATTTGTAATATACGCAGATTTCGAGGCATTTTTAACCCCCATTCAAACATGTCAAAACGAGGCTACGAAATCGTACACCAATAACATACAAAAACATGCGGTGTTTAGTTTCGGTTATTATTTAAAGTGTTCATATAATGACAGTCTCTCCATTTATAGAACGTATACGGGCGAACGTTGCGCCGAACAATTTATGAAGCATTTGAAAGGGGATTTAGAATTAATTTGTAAAGAAAACTCTTTTCCTAAACCTCCATTACCGCTATCGGAAAGTGATAATTTGCATGTTTTACAAAGTAAAGTTTGTTATATTTGCAATAATGATTTAGATAATAATAATAATGTTATATGTTATGATTGGTACAGTGGTAAATACGCAGGTGTTGCTCATACGTGCTGCAAGAAAAAGTACAAAGCCCCACGATTTGTCCCGGTATTCTTGCACAATTTAGCTAATTACGATGCCCATTTTATTGTGCACGCTCTAGGTTTTGAAGAGGGTAAAATTGATATAATCCCTCAAAATAAAGAAAAATATATTTCTTTTTCAAAATATTTAAAAATTAAGAATAATAATATCTCGTTAAGATTTTTAGACTCATTTAAATTTATGTCAAGCAGTCTTGATAGATTAGCACATAATATAAAAACACATCAATTTGTTGAGCTCAAAAAAAATTACCCGCGAGATGAAGACTTTAAAAGATTAATTAGGAAGGGTGTATATCCATACGAAATAATGACTTCGTTCGAAAGTTTGAAAATATCATCATTGCCAACACAAAATCAATTTTTTAATTCGTTGGTAAATACAAATGTATCAAATGATGATTATAGACATGCCCAAGATGTTTGGAATCATTTCAAATGTGGAACCATGGATGATTACACTAGTTTATATTTGAAAACAGACGTTTTGTTGCTGACCGATGTATTTGAAAACTTTCGCAATATATGTATGAAAACTTATGATTTGGACCCTGCTCATTACTATACCGCACCAGGTTTGAGTTGGGATGCCATGTTAAAGTCCACAATGATAGAATTAGAATTATTAACAGATTTTGATAAAATAGCTTTCATAAAAAAGGGTATTAGAGGTGGTATATCGCAATGCAGTAACAGATATGCGAAAGCAAATAACAAATTTATGGAGGATTACGATAGCAAATTGCAATCCTCATATCTAGTTTACCTCGATGCAAATAATTTATATGGGTGGGCTATGTCACAACCCCTTCCAATCGGTGACTTTGAATGGGTCGATGTAAATGTTGATTTCAACATAGCAAACGATGCTGAATATGGATACATATTAGAAGTCGATTTGCAATATCCTGTTGATATACACGATAGTCACTCGGACTTACCTTTTTGCTCTGAAAATATATCCATCGGTGGTAGTAGAGAAAAAAAACTAGTACCCAACTTGAAAGATAAAAAAAAATATATTATTCATTACAGGAACTTAAAACAATGTATAGACAACGGTTTGCATTTACATAAAATTCACAGAGTTCTAAAATTCAAACAGAGGGCGTGGTTGTCTAAATATATCGATTTAAATACCAAAATGCGGTCCACGGCGTGTACTGAATTCGATAAAGATTTTTACAAGTTGATGAATAATTCAGTATTTGGAAAAACTATGGAGAATATTGAAAAACGAGTCAATGTTAAGTTACTCACCCATTGGTCAAACAATGGTGGTATGGAAGGTGCGCAGAGTTTGATATCCAAACCTGAATTTCATAGTCTATCGATATTTTCTGAAAACTTGGTTGCGGTTCAATTGAATAAAACCAAACTCTACTACAATAAACCGATTTACTTAGGGTTCTGTATATTAGATATATCTAAAACACTTATATATGATTTTCATTATTCATTCATGAAAAACAAGTTTAAAGAAAATTTAAAATTACTTTATACAGATACAGATAGTTTGATATATCAAATTTTCACAGAAGATTTTTATAATGACATTACAATTGATTTGGATAGATATTTTGATACATCCGATTATCCCCCCAATAATCCATATGGGTTCCCCCTCATTAATAAAAAGAAAATAGGACTTTTTAAAGATGAAAACAATGGAATGATTTTTAAAGAATTTGTAGGCCTGCGATCTAAAATGTATGCAATGGATGTAGGTGATAAATTCATTGCCAAAGCCAAGGGGGTAAATAAAAGCGTAACAAAATCTTTTCAAATAAAGGACTATAAGGATTGTTTGTTCAAAAAGAGAATTAAAATGGATTCAATGATACGGTTTAAATCAATTAAACACATAATTTACACCCAAAAAAATAACAAAGTTTCTTTATCGCACAATGATAGTAAACGTTATTTAATAGAAAACTCTACAGACACACTTGCATGGGGTCATTATAAATTACAGTGATTAGGTATTTTGTTTTGTATAATCATTTATTGTAAAATATGAGGTATGTATCTTGAATATATGAATCATACCGTTAGAGTAAGATAGTTATAATATTTCTCTAATTTGTAATATACGCTCTAAACTCGGCATAGTATTGTTAGTATAAGTTAGCCATAAGACTTCTTTAATTTGTACATATATATATATATAAATAAAATAAATAAATTATAATAAAAACCCATGTATTATTTCATAACCACCCCATTTGTATTAATAACGTTTAGCAGGGAGGTCGCAGACTAGAAAAATGCATCATTTTATTCATCCATTCACCGCTATAGTTGCGGGTCCTAGCGGATGTGGAAAATCTAATTTTGTTACGCATTTTCTGAATTATGTTGAGGATATATGCAATACACAATTTAATGAAATAACTTGGTGTTACGATGAAATGCAACCCTTGTACAATTTACCGAATGTAAACTATAGTCAGGGTATTCCCGATTTAAGTATGTTCGATGGTAAACACCCTCAATTGCTCATAATCGATGATCTAATGAGGGAATCCGATGGGCGCATCGTTGATATTTTTACAAAAGGTAGCCATCACAGAAATTTGAGTGTGTTTTACATTTCACAAAATTTGTTCCATCAGGGTAAAGGACAACGAGACATATCTTTGAATTCAAGTTACATTGTATACTTTAAAAATCCTCGTGATAAGACACAAATTCGCTACTTAGCACGACAAGTTTACCCTGAAAATTCAAAATTTGTTGAAGAGGCTTACAAAGACGCAACCAAGGAGGCACATGGATACCTGATGATAGACCTTAAACAAAATACTAATGACATGTGCCGCATTAAAACTAAAATATTCCCGTTTGATGCAAATTGTACGGTATATGTTCCTAAAAAGAATGGGTTTAAATATAACAAACATGAGGAAATTTTTATCAGTACTTAATAATGCCTGCTCGAGTAAATACGCATCGCAGTTTATTGACGGCATTACATACACTAAAACCAAAATATCGCAAGGCATTATTAAAATCTTGTGGTGATGAAGATATACACTGTATATGTGAGTGTATATTTAACATTTTGAACGGTAAAATTTCCCTTAATGATAAAGATAAATCAAAGTTGAGTAAATATAAAACAATCCTCAGAAAATTAATCTTAAAAGGGAAAAATAAGTGGCGAAAACGTATTATTGTTCAAAAAGGTGGTGCATTTTTACCTATAATTTTGGGATCTATTTTATGTGGATTATTTAGTAGTATAATTTAAGCACAATGGAAAACGTGAAAAAGATGATCTTGATAGAACCCGAACTAATAGACAAATTAAAACAGGAGCACGCCAGCGACAATGTTTTATCTCGCCTTGACACGGAAATGCATAAAATCTTAAAACGCATTACGTTTTAAGATTTTATGCATTTCAAAGATCGTGAAAAATGGTCTTTGTACATGCAAACATTACAAAGATATTTACATTTCACCGAGCAAGATCGAAAATCTTTCAAATTACCCATCATAACAGAAGAAACAGACCATTCAATAAAAAATCTATTTCCATCGGAGACCAATAAAGTACTAAAATCCCATAAAAGTCATAGCAAAAATAATGAATCAACACTCGTAGAACAGGTCACAAAACAACAGGACGCACTTCCGAGTGTATCTGGGTCTTTAACCCATTATACCTCAGACTACATAAGCAGATTGCTACCAAAGACATTTAAGAAAAAAGGTGAATTGTTGATGGAAACAATAAATAAACATAGGGATAAAATATATTGGAATGATGATGGTACTATTGTTGTTAATAACGAATTGATTCCTGGTAGCAATATTGCTGATTTAATTAATGACGCTTTGAGACGACTGAAACGTCCTCGACCGAGAGGGTGGGAAAAATTTGTTGTAGCATTGAAAGATATAAAAGTACCTCTATATTGTATAGGTAATCCTAAAACGCTTGAATATATGAACAATCTCTATTTATCAGAATTTAGAGAAACTACTCCTTCCAAAGAACCATTTCAAATTACGCCATCTCCTGCATCTCAGAATAGAAGAAGTAGATCCTCCTCTGAATCTAGGAAACTTAATAAAAAAATTGATTGGGAAAGATGGACCCCGTACTAGATATAAGTAGTATATACTATGATGTATCTCATCCAGCTGGTTATAGTAGTATAGCGAGCTTATCAAAGGCAATGAGGGGGACGATGACGAAGACAGATGTAAAAAAATGGTTACAATCTCAAGAAACTTACACACTGCATAAACCCGTACAGAGACGATTCCCTCGGAATAAATACATATTATCAAACTTTAACGAGCTTTGGCAGGCTGATTTGAGTGATATGAGGGCGTATAGTAACTATAATGATGGTTTTAATTATATACTTTGTGTTATAGATGTATTTAGTAAATATGCGTTTGCGAGAGCCATGAAAAAGAAAGATTCTCAAACTGTGAAAACATGTTTTGAAAGTATTTTTAGTGAAGCTAACAGTACTCCTAGACATATACAATCAGACAAAGGAACTGAATTTGTTTCCAAAGATGTTAGAACGTATTTCAAAAGTAGAGACATTAATTATTATACTACTAATAATCCTGATATAAAAGCAAGTATAGTGGAAAGGTTTCAAAGGACTTTAAAAATGAAAATGTGGCGTTACTTCACCCATAACAACATGTATAAATTTATTGATATATTACAAGATTTATTATATTCCTATAATCACAGCTATCATAGAAGCATAAAAATGTGTCCATGTGATGTAAACTCTAGCAATATTATGACTGTTTGGTGCAATTTGTATGATAAACAAACCAATTCGAAGTATACAACTGAAATAAGAGCAAGATTTCGCATTGGAGATTATGTAAGAATAACCAAGTATAAACATATATTTCAAAAAGGTTACGAAACCAACTGGAGTGATGAAATTTTTGTAATTTCATCGATAATTTACAGATCCCCTTTCGTTGTATATAGCATTAAAGACTTGCAAAATGAACCAATCGTGGGGACTTTCTATGAAAGAGAGTTACAGAAAGTAGAATATACCCCCACCCTAGAATATAAAATTGATAAAATAATACGTTCACGGTATTCGGGTCATAGAAAAGAGTTGTTAGTAAAGTGGAGAGGATATCCAGATAAATTTAATAGTTGGATAAAAGCGGCAAGCTTAAAAAAAATATGAGTGAAGAAAGTTTTTATTTAACGTTGCTCAGCAACAGCTCAATGACATATTTCTCAGAAAACACAACTACAAATTTTTCTACTAAGTTACCGAAAACTATTAAACTAGATGGAGCGTGGGTAGTGGGGGTGGTAGAATTTCAGTACCCATGTTCAATGTACACTGTTCAAGAGTGCCAAAATGTTGTACATATTGCAAAGACAACAAAAATTGTAGGCGTCGAAAATGAATCACCTTCATCAGTGTTGTATAAAACACGCATTCCTGCAACCAACTATGAGAACACCAATCAAATTTTGAGCGCTTTAAATAAAAATCCAATGTTAATGGATACTATTAACTTTCGTTACGATGATGTATCAAAATTGGTATTAAGGAAAATTTTGAATAACAATGTTACTAGAATAACATTATCACCAACACTGGCACTGCAGTTAGGTTTCGCGCCAAAAACAAATTTTGTTACCACTGCCTTTGGAAAGTATCCGGTTAATTTGCATTTAGGTTTACCGTCTCAACTTTTTGTGTATTCAGATATAATCTCCCCTCAAATTGTAGGGGATGTAATGTCATCTCTATTGAGAATAATACCATTAGACCCAACTAAATATATTTATGGCTCATACAAAATGCACATTTTCTCACCAGCTCACTATATACCCGTAATGCGTAGAGAATTTGATACAATTGAAATAGATATAAGAACAAACACAGGTGAAAAGATACCATTTCAGTTTGGGATCTCATGTGTTAAACTTCATTTTAAACGTTTACAATGACCCATAATCACTACAAAACCGATTGTCCATATGAACATTACTACTCACATCAAGCAGGTTCGGGAGTAGGTGTAATTTACAAAGGTGCTCCATATCAACGTGGACATGGCATTGGAAGTTTTTTAGGTGGATTATTTAGATCTGTATTTCCTATTTTTAAAAGCGGTGCCAAGGCTATTGGAAAAGAAGCTTTGAACACAGGCGTTGGTCTCTTAACGGATATGATTAATTCCCGACCTATGAATGAATCTATAAAAACTCGTTTAAAAGAAGCTAGTTCAAATTTAAAAAGAAAGGCAGATCAAAAAGTTGATAGCTTGGTTGGTTCTGGGTATAAAAGTGTGAAACGAATTAAACGTTTGACCAGTTCATCGAGATCGTCGCGTAGGAAGGGTGAAAGAAAAACACGTAGAGTAAATAAAATTAAGGATATTTTTTCGAAGTGAAAAATGTCGTTTTTACATAATCATTCTTGCGAGTGTGTTAAGTCAGAATTAGATTTATTCGCTCTACCATCAACGCAAACAAGTATAGAAAGTGGACAATGGGTTCATTATAAACCTATATCATCTTTGTCTGATGATGGCCCTATTGAGTTTCAAGTGCCCGGTACTGGAGACGATTACATTGATTTATCTCACACATTAATCAGTATCAAAGCTAAAATTACGCAAACAGATGGCGGTGAAGCTGTTGATGTAGCACCAGTAAACAATTGGTTGCATTCACTATTCAGTCAATTAGACATATATTTAAATCAAAAACTCGTGTCCCCACCCAATAATACTTATGCATATCGTGCTTACATAGAAAACTTGCTTAATTATGGCCCAGCAGCAAAACAATCACATCTCACCTGTGGATTGTGGTATGAAGATACCCCAGGGAAAATGGATTCAACCGATGATACAAATGAAGGTTTTCGTAAACGAAAAAATTTAGCTATAAACGAAATTGAAATGATTGGACATTTACATAGTGATATTTTTAATCAAGAAAAATTTTTAATTAATGGTGTTACATTAGGAGTGAAGTTGGTTCGCTCACGTGAGGCTTTCAATCTTATGGCGACTAAAGCTGATGCGAAATTTAAAGTAACTATTAATGATGCATCTCTTATCATTCGTAGAGCTCGAATAAATCCAACTGTACTACTTGCTCACGAAAAGGTGTTGGCTTCTACTACAGCAAAGTATCCTATAACACGAGCTGAAGTTAAAGTTTTAACGATCCCATGTGATGTACAGGGCAAAACTCTTGATAACATTTTCCTCGGTCAAGTGCCTAAAAGATGTATTGTCGGATTTGTTAACAATTCAGCTTTTAATGGAAATTTGACTAGCAATCCTTTTAACTTTGATAATTTTAAAATAAGCTCTTTTAGTTTGTATGTGGATGGCCAACAAGTTCCAACGAAAACTTTACAACCATCCTTTAATAACAATGTCTACACCACAACGTATCAGACACTATTCTCGGGAACCGGTATTCACTTTTTAAATGAAGGTAATTCAATATCAATTGAAAACTATGCACGAGGAAATTGTCTAATGGCCTTTGATCTAACCCCGGATCTATCGGCAAATTCCTCATCTCATTGGAACTTGATTCGTCATGGTAGCGTTAGGTTAGAGGTTCGGTTTGAGACAGCTCTCACAAAAACCATTAATTGTCTTGTTTATGCAGAATTCGATAACGTTATTGAGGTAAATAAAAATCGCGATGTTAACGTTGATTATAGTAGTTAAGTATAATAATGTATTAATTATTTGTATAGCATCATTAATTTGTAAGCATTGTTAGCATCAACATGTTTTATCATAAATACATGTAAAAATGGATACATATGAGCTGCAAAAATGTATGAGAAAGATAAACCCGCAAATCGAGTATAATGTTTTTGCTGCAAACAGATTACCAATATACTCTAGTTTACCTATATACGTTATTAGCAACATGGATCCTGATACGAAACCAGGGTCACATTGGGTTGCCATTCACATTGATGCTGATGGTGTAGGTGAATACTTCGATTCTTATGGCCGTAAACCAATTAAGATGCATGAAAAATTTATAAAAAGAAATTCAAAATTATGGTCTTATAATAATAAACAAGTTCAAAATTATTTTACTACTGTATGTGGTGAATATTGTTTAATGTATTTATATTTTAGATATAGAAATATGAAAATGTCTGATTTTCTTAACATTTTTTCTAATAATACTTTGTATAATGATTTAATTGTGGATGAAATGTTTAAAACTATTTTCTAAATAAAATATTTTTTTATTGTACAAATGTGTTTGATTTGAGTAATAGTGAATAAACTATTAAATACAAAATAAAACAAACGAATTCATGACATATTTAATTTATTAGGATAATATTTTATAACGATGGCTCATAACATGATGGATGATAGATTGATGGTAATAAGATTATCGCTTCGTAGCTGCAAAGTAAGACTTTTTACACTGGCTACTTCCTGCGATTTCTTTGGTAATGTTGTATATAATATCACGCAAGCTTTCATAAAGTTCATTACGCTCAGATTGCACATAGTATTTAAGGCGTACTTCTGCATTCTTCCAGTACTCGGTGGCAGGCAATCCGTTTAGTTTCTTTGTGTCATATAGTTCGATTTTTATGAAATGGCTTGCCTGCGAACCATCGTCCGAGTTTGTAGAAATATACGATGTTCCCTCAGGATTCGATTGAGCAACACATGATGATAATATTATTTTCTTTTGCTTCTTTGACTTCTCAAAGAAACCACTAATATCATTGCAGGCTCTCTTTTGTTTGGGTTTCTGTATTTTCATAGGGGCGACCTCTTCAGCCTCATCTCCGCTTAGATTAGAATAGTAATAGTTTTTAAATGTACAATCAAACGAGTTGTTACTTGACAGCTGCAATAATGAAAAAGTACACAATATATTTACTGGGCAACAACATAAATAAATTAGTAAATGACTTAAAAATAATACTCACCGCCATTGTTTCGTATCGGAAGAGCACTTTCACGTATCACGAACAACAATTATTTCATATCAGAACAGCTTCCAGTGCAGCTTATATACGGTATGAAAGCACCCCTCCACCCTATGAAACTTGTAGGGACATGAATTTAATATTGAAACGGACACTGACTCAGAGATAATTGCAAAAGAAATACTTAAGGGATATAAATCTTTCCTCTTTCAAAGGCAGGTACAATTCGTCTTCCGGTGAGACATGTATCAACAAGTTTTGTACATCAGCTTACGTAGCCTTTCAAATCAGCGTTGATTGTATTAAATATTTAACCCTGAGTCAGAGATGATTACAACAAAATAACTAGGTGATAACCAACCGATACAAATATGAAACGGCTCTATGATGAGTAGGTATAATACGAAAACAATTTTACTGCGAACTAGGTTAGGTTAGGTTAGTATTGTTATGCTAAAAAAATAAAACGAAATCCGCGGTTAATTAATTAATTAAACAAAATGGTGCGCCACCAACACAAATATGAAACGGTTCTATGATGAGTAGGTTAGGTAAGGTTAGGTTCTTATGTGTAAGAAATAAAAAACACTGCCTGTAATACACTGCTATTTTAGATTTTTTTGATAAGCCGATCAATTTAATGAGCCAGAACGCACCGCACGCAGCCAGGCGGGTACTAACCGCGAAAAAATCCGCGGATCCGGGGTAATCAATTTAATCCGCGGTCAATTAATTAATCAAAACCGCGACCCGCGAGAAAATCCGCGGAAAATTTTGATTGATAAGGCGATCAATTTAATGAGCCAGAACGCACCAATCCCTACTACTCTATGAAAAGACACTAAATGATGGCGGGTACTAGCCGCGAAGAAATCCGCCGATCCGGGGTAATCAATTTAATCCGCGGTCAATTAATTAATCAAAACCGCGACCCGCGAGAAAATCCGCGGAAAATTTTGATTGATAAGGCGATCAATTTAATGAGCCAGAACGCACCAATCCCTACTACTGCAACGCATGTGTGGAAAACACATTACGAAATATTATAATTTTTAACTAAGCATGAGGACGACCTCGAAAAGGGTGATTTAATTTGTTTTAATATTAAATGTATAAACGGAGCGCCGATAACAGAAACAGTTTTAATCGGTAGCGAGAGATTGTAATGTGAATTAGACAGCGGTAGTGCCGTGTGTAGCGATGTTTCATAGAGCGATATGAGTAGCAATCGTGTCGGGTTGTTTTAAATTGTTACAATGGTAGTAAAATGCACCCTTTGGGATTTTTAGTAGTGCCTATTGAATATGAAGGTCAACACACAACTTAAAATATACAAATAATAAAATCAGCTTCACACTGTATCCCGCACACAGCAGGGTAGGCAGAGGGTGAGGGGGAGAATGTTAAGACACTCCGTTCCCCACTTTCTGCCGAATTCTGGAGGATTGCGTGTTGAGTGGCAGAACTCAACGCCGCGCTTTGCCTCGACACCAGAGCGAAGAAAATGTAAATATAAATTTAAGTAAATATTTTATCTCCTCGAGTGGGGATCGAACCCACAACCCCACACCACACTTTGTGCCGCTGCGCCACGACTGGCCTCAAAATATATTATGACTGGCTTAAAATATATTATGTTTTAAAATGTGATTTTCATCAGCCGGTACTTTTAAGTCGAGATTTTACGAGTATAACTACGCTTTACTTACAGTTGTGCTCGATGACGTGTCATAGCATAACTAACGGATGATAAATTATGTAACGATTTGAAGGAAAAGTTTAAAAAGCTGTTTGTGAACGAATTAGGTCGTTTTAATGAATACAAAATTACACTAAATATTAAGCCAGACTCGTTACTTAAATTTTTTAAATTACGAGCCTTTTGCTTTAAATCCAAAAGTGCAGTCAGAATTAAAACGGTTAGTGAGTTTAGGTATTTTAGAACAAAATTGACCACTGAGATTTTGCTACTCCTATAGTACCGATTTTAAAACCACACGGAAATGTGTGGATTTGTGGAGATTTTTTAATTATGTTAATAATAAAATTTCATACACGGACAATTACCTCTTACCAAGAATAGAAGAGTCGCTTTCTAAATTACATGGTGAATTTTCAAAGATTGATTTATCTAGGGCCTATAACCAGCTGGTTCTAGACGATTCTAAAAAAGTAATGTGCATTTATACTCATAAGGGGCTATTCTTTTTTAATAGATTACTTTTTAGATTAGCTAATGCACCTTTTATATTTCAACGGACAATGGGATAATTATTGTGTACTAGAGGGCGCGCGCGGCTTCGCCCGCTTATTAGGAGTGAATTCTAAAAAAACCACGAAACACGTGTTCAATAAAATATTTTTAACAGTCTGAATTTAAATTTTTATAAAAATCGGTGGCAATTTAAAGATTTTTCCATATAAACTTTCAACCCCGTATTTGAATCCTTAGGGGGTGAATTCTTAAAAACCATGAAACACGTGTTCAATGAAATATTTTTAAAAGTCTGAATTTAAAATTTTATAAAAATCGGTACAGATTAAATTTTTTTTCCATACAAACTTTCAACCCCTATTTCATCCCTTTAGGGTTAAAATTTTTCAAATTCCCTTCTTAGTGGATGTCCAGAATATGAAAATAAACATCTGCCCAAATTTCACGTTTCTACCATCAGCGGTTACGGCTCTGCGTGCGTCTTACCTCAGTCAGTCAGCACAAGTCCTTTTATATATATAGATTACTAGCGGACCCGGACGCGGCTTCGCCCGCTTAAACTTTACGAATGCTTATAGATATATTTAGGAAATTGTTTGTGAAAATATGTAACTAATTTAAATAAAAAAAATATAAGTAAACGTAACCATAGTAAAATATTAATAAAAAAACTAAACAAAACCAGCTACATTATTAATAATTTTATCTCTTTCTGTCTTTCTATTTCCCCGAGCTAATATCCAGAATAACTGAACTAATTTTTATTGGACTTTCAGTGATCGATTTTACTGATTTACCCGGGAAAAATCTTTTTACTCGTTTTCCTTGCGTGCGTACATAGATACTATATGAAATAACTAAAGTCCTTTCTACATTAAATATGATAAGTTTTGCGAGCAATATCAAATAAAATTCCAGAAAACTAAAACCACAATTTATTAAGTGTATAACAACGGTATAGATAACCATCCAACCAAGATGAAATAACCAACAATTCTCTCCTTAATACTTAAATAATATTACACCGATGCCGCGCAGGGCCGCAACTTACACCACACCAAGAAATTTATGAAAATCTAACTAATCTGCTCCTCGAATAAGCGAAGAACCAAAGAAAAGTATAAATTAATTATAAACAGCAAATAATTACATAAAAATTAAAAGTAGTTCGAAAATGTATGAAAATTTACAAAACCGTCAAAGTCATCTGCCCGTTCGCGTCGGTCATACTATGCCGGTCGTATGCTAGGTTATTTCGAATCAGTGACATCTCCTTAATTATTTATTAGAATGTTATACAGTGAATTATAATTTCAATCTAGATGAAATGCTAAAAGTGACTATTATATTCATTTTCATAAGGACCAATATCAAATTATAGAAAATACATACAACAAAAACCCGATAAATATAAAGTAAATTAATTAAAATGGTTACTTGTTGTTACTGTGTTACTTTGCTGAAGCTTCAGAGATAAATATGGTATGTGTATCGCGGACTTTTTTAAACATTATTTAAAGGACAATGTTTTTGTAAAACATTATTTTTATGTATCTCATAAGGTTGAGTCGGCGCACGCCATGTATACGTTAAGCAAGCTCATTTTGGGTGACGTTTGCTTATAACAACAAATAAACTTTGCAAACCGTTGCTTAGCAACGGTCGGTTGTTATTAACATGGCGGAATAAATTGCCTGTCAAATTGAAAAATATTTTAATATATTAGTATATATCGACAATATTACAAATATGAGAAAAAAAAGTAACCTATGTTCATCCGAAGACCCTCAAGTATCTCTGTATGAGTATTTTATTACAATTGAATTAGCGATTTGGCCCTGATTGCGGCACAGACAGACAGACAGACAGACAGACAGAGTTACTTTCGAATTTATAATATAGGTATGGATTGAAGGAACGTGTACCTTTTTAGATTATATATTAATAACGGGTCCTACTAAAACCATACATTTAGAAAGATTAGAATTAGTTTTACGTATAAATGCGTGATAGGAACGACGTGGCGCTATAACGACAATAGTGATGTGTCGGATATCCCTATCCACAGATATCCAATGGAGAAGGAAGATTAGTCTCCATAATCGTATCCGCGATTTTTTTGGCGGGTCTTTTACGGATATCATACTAGATACATCTTAACAAATACTTACGAACTTATTATCTATCTATCTATATATATAAAAGGACATGTTCGTGACTGACTGAGGTAAGACACACGCGCAAGCCGTAACCGTTGTGCGTAGAAACGTGAAATTTGAACAGATGTTTATTTTCATAATCTGGACATCCACTAAGAACTGAAGGGATTTTGAAAAATTTGAACCCTAAAGGGATGAAATAGGGATTGAAAGTTTGTATGGATTTTTTTTTAAATCGGCACCGATTTTTATAAAATTTTAAATTCAGACTCTTAAAAATATTAAATTGAACACATGTTTCATAGTTTTTTAGAATTCACCCCCTAAGGGTTCAAATAAGGGGTTGAAAGTTTATATGGAAAAATCTTTAAATCGCCACCGATTTTTTTAAAAATTAAATTCATACTATTAAGAATATTTTATTGAACACGTGTTTCGTGGTTTTTTTAGAATTCACAACTAAATAAGCGGGCAAAGCTGCGCGTGCCCACTAGTACTATACATATCGTCTACTTAAGCTTATTAAGTTAACTTTACAAATTAGTTGGTGATATTATTATAATTTTGTATACATATATTATTTCTACGCCTGGGGGTCGACAATGGAAAGCTTACTTGGAGTGAGCCCTGCATACGGGAACTCAATATAATGGAGTCCCCCTAAGATGGGGGGCACCAGTGCTTCCCCCTGATGTGTTAAGTGGTGACGATTGCGGCGTTAGGAACTACCACCCAGCACGCCATATCCGGAATGGCGGAAAGTGAAGACGGAACTACATGTAGCTACGTGGACTGTCAATATATGTTAATGAAATTTATAATAAGACGCTTAGTGGTAAGTGAAAACAGTATAGCAATTAAATATTTACAATAATACACTAGGTAATTGATAACATATTTTTTATTGAATAACATTTTCCATATTTTATATTTAATTAAGGCCTTCAGTTTTTTCAAAGAGTTAAAAGTATTCATTACCATAGTTCAAAAGTAATAATAAACATTTCAAAAGGTCATTTACGACATTTCTTGTCATCAGCGTATAAATTAAGTGAACATGTTATGTACAAAGCTACTTTAGTCACATGTGGCATACCAGAATGCAAAATATTAGCTTATCTTGTAAAATAATGCTACTTCAAGAACACGAGTCGTACTTAGTGCAGGTCAACTCGCACTTGTACCTCATTTCGTGTTTAATATATTAATGTCGTAGGTGGTTTGTTTAACTAGAATCATTTAGTAAGAGAATATATTTGTCCAGTTAAAGGATCAACAGCAAGGGAAGCCGGTAACTCCGCCGCTATGTCAGCTAATGCTTCCCATCGAGTGGAACGGCTGCACTCTGATTGACTTGGACTTGCAGCTTCTCCAGTGGTTTCTTCTTTTTGACTAAAATATAAATAACATATTGTAAAAATATATTTATAAGCACCTGAGTAAAATCGTAAGGGCGGAGAAACCAGTCCTTATTTTTTTATAGAAGAAAACTAATATTTTAACTGTATCCCGCACGCAGCCAATATAAATATAAATAAATATTTCCTTGATTGTGGATCGACCCCACAACTAGTGCCCCTGCGTCACGACTGGCCTCATATGCCTTGGTATATTAGTGATTAGGTATAATGCTGTAATTTCGTTTTTGTGGACCACATGTTTGTATAAAGATTTTTTCAGCTTCAGAGTAGCAGAGTAGGCAGAGGGAACCTATTGTTAAGAAGTGGCGGAGCTTTACGCTGCGCTGTGCCTCGACATCAGAGCGAATTAAAATATTAAATACTAGCGGCCCGCCCACGGCTTCGCCCGCTTAAAATACATGATTATTGATTTAATAAGGAGAATTGATTGACAACTCTAATGACTTCTAACGTAATTTTGTATTACTTTAATCTGTAATATTCTAATATGATTTGTTTACGACATTATCGTAACTTCTATAAGAATTTTTGATTATTTCGAACTAAAAAATATGACCAATGTTGATATTTGATATTCATAAAATATACATAAAGCTAATTATTTATTATATGTATATATTTTTACAACATTACGATCTTTTTACCTATGTTATGTTTTTTAAAGCTCTGTTAAATGTGCTGATATTACTTAATAATTTAATGTACTGCTTCAGAAACCGCCTTAAATGTAAAATTATTGATTTGGGTAAGGATTCATAATATTCTTTGTAAAATAACTGTAATGTTTGCATATTAGCTCCTGTACAGTTTTTAAATTAGTTACACATATTATTAGTTAAATGTACAATTGGTAAATATGTAGTTATTACAGAGTACACGTAGAAAGGATGTTTTTAGGCATTTTTATATAGATTTATTTCAAACGAACGAACGAACCACAAAATCTATGTATTTGCTTGATATCTCTTTGAAGATCAAATTGTTCTTTATCTCTGTGTTGAATTAATTACGATTTCAATTTTGTTTACTTTATTGTATAAAATATTGTATAAAAGTGCTTCAAAAATGTATATTTTTATCAACAGTCATATAATCAAGACGTTTCGAGTGTCATTCTTTAGCCAGTAATCTTACCAGCACGATTGGTATATAACATTCGCAGGCAAACTAATGCCTTGAGTTCATTTAAATGACGATAACTTTTTTTTTAATGAACCGATTTTGATGAACCAAACTTTAGTACTTAAGTTGAGTTAAAACAAAGCAATTGGTGAATTATATAATTAACCGATATAATTTTCAATTAAATCGGTTCAGTACTTTCAGAGAAAAATGTGGACAAAAATATGTCGACAGACAGACAGACAGACAAGAAATTGAAAAAAAATATTTTTGCTTTCTATTATTCTTTTTAAGTGTCCCTCTATCCATTTCAGTCAAAATTACAAAATGTACAGACAAAATATTTTTACTGTCTTATTATATATAGAGATTAAAATATTTTATATTTAATAAATAAAAAATATTAAATATTTAATAGAATTAAAATATTAAATATTTAATTTCCTCTAGTGGGAATTGAACCCATAACCTGTCGCGTTTACAGTCACAGGCTTAAGCCGCTGCCCCACGATGGCCATTATCAAAGAATTTATAGATCGTAGGTATAAACGGAGAAGTAATGAAAAAGAACGTGTTAAGACAAAATGATAACGAAGTATGTAGGTTTACGAGGTGATCCGTGTAACTAAGGAAATCATTTTATAATATGCTATCCAGGTCTGCGGTCGAGGCCGATTTACATTTATACTGTTTTTAAAATATATACCGATATAAAAATCCCGGATCATCTCGTACAAATACTAGGGGTCGTCTTGGACCCTGGTGACCAAAAATCCTATACTAAAGGTTTTAACATCGATCGGTATTTATAAATAAATAAGATCTTTCGGGTATGCCAAGAGTTGGTCAGATAAACTTGCTATTTGGTAATTAAGCGTTTGTAAATCCATAATAATTTCAATATTGTGTAAACCTTTCCCGTCAATACATATTTTCTTTTTCCCACTGTAGACTACGTGTGGCAATATCTGCCATGCAATATTTTTAAATTGTTAAACAGAAAAACAAAATTAAATCGTAAACAGATTGATATATCAAGATGCCAGACATAAATGAAAAAAAAAGCTTACTCTATTTCTTTAAGGTCTTCCTTTTCATCATCTTTACTTTCCAATATTTCCTCTACGGCTACATTATCTGGAACTACGTTTTCTTCGACGACAACTTCATTTACCGTATCGCTTGAGATTTTTTGTATATCCTCTAAAATATTATCTAAAATGACCTGATCGACTATATCTTTTAATGAAGAAAATTTATCTTCATTATTCTCCGTACCAAGTGGAGATAATTCATTTTCATTGTTAATACAACTTTGTCGATCGTCTGAAATATGAATTATTTTATATCTAAAGTTTATTTAAGTTTATCTATAATTATATTATATAGTTTATCTAAAGTGACCACTAAAAAATTACTGAATAATTACTATACTGATTATTTATATAATGTATGATAATATAATACATAATGTATGATAATACACTCGAGGAAAAGAAATATTTATTTAAATTTATATTTCTATTTCTTCGCTCTGGTGTCGAGGCAAAGAGCGACGTTAAGTTCCGCCATTCAACACGCCATGTCTCCAAAATTCGGCGGAAAGTGGGGAACGGTGTGTCTTAACACAAGGTTCTCTCTGCCTACCCTGCTGTGTGCGGGATACAGCGTGAAACTGACTTTTTTTTATTTATTTATAATAATAATATACCTAAGTAGCGAAATTCAAACCACATCGGCAACGTTTATAAAATAACATTTTTCACGTGATAATGTTGTTAAAAAAGATATAGTCTATCGTGAAGCTAGTTTAAAGTTAAAAATGTTTACAAAAGCAATTTATACGAGTTAACGGTGAGTTAAGTTTTGCATATTTAAGTTCACAGGTAAATATTCCAATGTCAACTCATGCTAATTTCTTACTTCTATCCTAACATTTTTATTCAAATAACTTATTTAGCATTTACGTTCTTTCATTTCGTGATAATTGAAATATGCATAATTATAACAAGAAAGCAGACAATTAAACTTTAAGCCTTTGAAAAGTTCGCAGTTGATGATTGATTGCTTATTTTAATAAGGAATAAAGTGCTCGGTCGCTATAAAGTTTACATGTACTATAAAGGAAATCTCATACACGGACTACAGTATATTACAGTCTTGAAGCCTTTATTATCTAATATTTAATATACATACCCTCCTCGCTATGTTGCTTTGAAACACTTTTGGAAGATTTTTTTCTAGCTAATTGTATATTTTCATCTAAGTTATCACATGTAGGAAGCACTTCAAATGTATTTGACGATTTTTCTGAGTTTGTGTCTTTAGGATTCTCATTAACTTCTTTATCTATTGTTTCTAAGTTTATATTTGAATGTGTATCTTCTGAAATCAAATATAAAATGAAATATTTTCTATAACTTACTTAATAAATTTACCGTGAACAATAAACACTATATCTATATATAGCATTTGAAATTAAAATATCAGAGGGAACCTGTAATATTTAAATTCACAAGTAATTTATTGTTGAATTCGGCGGAAATTGGGCAACGGAGTGTATTAACATTATATTCCCGTTGTCTACCTAGCTGTGGGCGGGATACAGCGTGAAGCTGATTTAATTTATTAAAATTTATTGTTTATTTTATTTGCATAAATTAATTTAAAGGCCTTATTATACCTATACATGAACATTCATGAATACAAAGTAAGTACGACATGCCATTTAATGTATTATTTATTAATAAACAGAACCTTCAGTATCGGATCCTGAAAAAAAAACTGAATTCACTATTAGCATTGACCTCCAATTGTTAAACAAACGCTCCACCCCGAGCCAGGCATTCACGTTCACGTTTTCGCATAACTAATATAACAAACAACAAAGAACGTTAAACGCCAATTAAGTCTAATTTCGATGGAAACAATATGTTTAAAAATAGACATGTATTACAACATTAGTTTAAAATACCAGCTAAATTTTCCCGCCGACGTAAAGGTTTGGTTTCTTTGTGACCATACCTGTACCAGTACCTGTTGTATTTGTCTGTATATCAGCAATGTTGGGAACGCTGCTGGTGCAGCCCATGGTGAGCAGGAAACCACTACCCGTCCGCCATGCGTGCATTAAATACCTGTTGTGATACTACTGTGAGACGGCTTTGACTAGCAGGCTACATGAACTAAACTCGACTGCGCGTTCTATAAGATTGTATCGTTCATAGCCGAGTGTTATGGGAGGAGGTAGCCCACTCATTTGACCTCGCACCCCCTTCGCGTTTTTCAAATTAAACGAGTGTAAAGCATTCCTCCACTTTGACGCAATTATTTTACTTATAGCATGAAGGATTTTCTTTCATTAACACTCATTTGTGTATACTTTTCTTTTATTATAATGGAATATTAATCACTGAAATACGCAACAAATATGCTAAATTAAGATTTAAATCTATTAATATACAAATTAGAGGGCAAAGGCCTTATAATATTGGGACGTGGGCTCGCGTGATTGTAAGTTGTAACCGCTTACTTCAATAGACGACTATGAAAACTGAAATATTTTGTACCCTGAGACTCTCGTGAATTCATCATAAATGACATGCTTCAATAATTGTCGCTTTACAAATTCTATATTGTTATGATTATATTATTTTTATACAATTACCGTTGTGGGGAACGGAGTGTCTTAACACTAGGTTCCCTCTGATACAGCGTGAAGCTGATTTATTTATTTTATTATTACTGTTGTAGTTCTAAATCCTACTCGAGAAAAAGTTATATATGACTTAAAATAAGTCTCCAGTGGCCAAGCCAACTACTGAGGATGGCGTTTAATATAGGTACTACGTGCCATTATAAAGGACATTTAAAAATAGAATGAAACTAGAAACTATCGTCTAATATACCTAGATATTCTTTTTGAATTCAGAATATTAATATACATAAAGTAAGCACATGTAGTAAATTAATTTGTGTAGGTAATAATGGCTGCCCAAAACTTCGTTTGCGTCGTACTTTGTAAGCATTTCCATATGACTCGTTGTTAGTGAAATTTGGAAAAAAAGAATCGACATACCTATTCGAAGAAATCAACTTTTGTTTTACCGAAGCGAGAAATAATAAATAATTTAAATTCCTTCCCTTCCAATTCCACAAAACTGCCTCCCATATTTAACTATTTTTGTTAATGTGAGATATCCTTATTTCTTATAGTTAGTTTAGTTAGACCGTTACGGTTCTTCATCGAATGTTCGAGATCTTACATTTTTATTTATCGATAGAAGACACTCATCGTGCTCAATAACTTTTAAAGCGATAATATCATTCATATTTTTAGTTTAATTGGACTACATCAAGTGTGCCAATCCGCGAAATCAATTATAATCTAGATCCTGCCCAGATAAGTTTCAATCAAATACGACCAGTAATTCCAGATGTGTACATATATGTATATACACACAAATATATATATATATATATATATACATAAATTTTTTTTTGTAAAATATGAATATCAATTATATTTTTAACGAACTACACGAATCTGTAGGTATAATGTACTTAAGTTAAAGAAACTTAACAAATACAAAGTTCAAACCTTTGAAATATATTTTTTTGTGTACGTTAACCTCGCTTTATCGCTGTATAATTTTAAAAACTATGTAAAAAAATATTGAAGTACAATTTATCACACTTGTTTTTTTATTTAAATAGGCAATAGGGCAAGTTAGTTTTTCATTAAAAGGCAATTTAAATTATCATCATACTTAAATAGGAGTATTACCGTTAACAATAGCGCAACTATAATTACAATAATATGTTCATTGATTTTTTATTAGAAGCTACTAATGGATTTTAATCACAAACTTATGCTTATAATGGTTAAATCTCGATAAAATTTCTGCCACATCAATCCAAATCAATGGCGTAGATAGGAGAGGGAGAGGGGAGTCTGGCAGGGGAGTCATCATGCCCCGGGCGCTGATTACAAAGGGGCGCCAAATGATTGGGAAACTATTTAAATATATTTATAAATATATTTTTTAAGCCGACTTTTGTAAGTAAAGGAGGATATCAATTCGATTGTATCTTTTTTATGTTTGTTAGAACTTTTGACTGGATGAACCGATTTTGATATATTTTTTTAATTGAATGCTAGTGCTTCCCGTGTGGTACCATTTTTTTGGTTTATTTCCGACAATGGTAGTGTGAGAAAACCATATAAATCTTAAATTTGCATTTAAGTATGTGCGCGACAAATTGACGAAAAACTCAATATCACGCCAACCGATTCCGATGATTCTTTTTTTATTTGAAAGGATACACTTCAAGGATAGTTGGAAGGTGCAAGTTTGATTAGGTTCTGATTATGGGATCCGGTTGAAATTGAACAAGTTTTTTTTTGGTAAAAAATATAATTATACTGTAATAGTTAAAATGGGTGTCAGAAATGAGACTCCTCATCTCAATGTAAAAAATACATAGGATAACCATTAACTTGAGAAGCTTCCTTTTGAGGTCTACCCATCACTTAAATAAATACGTAAAATAAATTAGATTTTAACAAAAAAAAAACAGACTTTAAACAATGAACTAAAAAATATAAAATAATTTTATTTATATTATATTTTTAAAGTCGGTGTCAAACTGGCATCTACAATTCGAGTTCAACTAATAGACGTTATCAAAAGAAACAAATACTTATAACTTCTTTTTTTTCGATGAGAGATATCAAGATATCTCTCAACGAGAACAAATGCCCCAAGTCGTTGGGTATGTATTAAGTAGTTTTCATCAAACAATCTTGTTTTAGGTTTATTGAAATATATGCCAAAGATCGAATGCCTCGATCGAAAATACAATTTTAGAGAAATTAAATTCCGATGAAATGTTTATGTTAACAAACTGCATAGGTGTCACAATGTTACGATAATGCTGCCGTGATGGCAGATCACATATCTGGCGTTCAACAAAGAATAATAGAAAAAATCATAAAGCATTATTTGTAAATTGCGATAGCCACTCATTGAATTTAGTAGGAGTTACTGCAGCTAAACAAGACCTAATTGTTGTGACATGTTTTTTGGTATACCAAATTGAAAAAATATGTCTTTTTCTCACGTTCTACGTTACAGTGGAAATTATTAAAAAATGGCCTCTCCTTCTGCCTACCCTGCTATATGCAGGATCCACATACCAACCTACTTATAATATAGAAGAAGTCGCCAAATACCTACTTATACTTCGGTTGCTTGAAACTTAAAAACCTTGCCATGACTGTTCCATTAACAGACCGATGTGCTTATCTCTATCTCTATATATAATAAGACAGTAAAAATATTTTGTCTATACATTTAGTAATTTTGACTGAAATGGATAGAGGGACACTTAAAAAGAATAATAGAAAGCAAAAAGATTTTTTTTGAATTTCTTGTCTGTCTGTCTGTCTGTCGACATATTTTTGTCCGCGTTTTTCTCTGAAAGTACTGAACCGATTTACTGAATTACTTGAAAATTTCACCAATTGCTTTGTTTTAACTCAACTTGAGTACTAAAGTTTAGTTCATCAAAATCGGTTCATTAAAAAAAAAGTTATCGTCATTTGAATGAACTCAAGGCATTACTTTGCCTGCGAATATTATATAGCACTGGTAAGATTGCTGGCTAAAGAATGACATTCGAAACGTCTGGTTTATATGATTGTTGATAAAAATATATATTTTTGAAGCACTATTATATAATATTTTATACAATAAAGTAAGCAAAGTTGAATTGTTAGTAGAGATTACCTTCATAAATCATAACAGTTAAGTTTAAGTCGTAATTAATTCAACCGGCCGGTCGTGGCGCAGCGGCACGAGGTGTGACTGCAAAACCGACTGGTTGTGGGTTCGATCCCCACTCGAGGAGATGAAATATTTACTTAAATTTATATTTCCATTTCTTCGCTCTGGTGTCGAGGTTAAGCGCGGCGTTGAGTTCTGCCACTCAACACGCAATGCCTCCAGAATTCGGCAGAAAGTGGGGAACGGAGTGTCTTAACACTAGGTTCCCTCTGTCTAGCCTGCTATGTGCGGGATACAGCGTGAAACTAATTTTAATTTATTTTAATTCAACACAGAGATAAAGAACGATCTTGAAAGAAATATCAAGTAAATACAAAGATATTTTGGTTGGTTCGTTCATATAATATATGTAACTAATTTAAAAACTGTACAGGAGTTAATATGCAATTAATACAGTTATTTTACAAAGAATATTATGAATCCTACAACCTAAGTTAAATTATTCACTGACATCAGCACATTTAACAGAGTTTTAGAATTATGATGAGACGTATATTATATAAGAACATAAAGTTACAAAAATATATACGTGTAATACATAATTAGCTTTATGTATATTTTATAAATATCAAATATCAACAATGGTCGTATTTTTTTATTTAAAACAAACAAAAATTCTTTGAGGATAATGTCGTAAAAAAAATCATATTAGAAGTCATTATAGTTGTCAATCGATTGTTCTTATTAAATCAGTAATCATGTATTTTAAGCGGGCGAAGCCGTGGGCGAGCCGCTAGTATGAAATATTTGTTGAGTGCGGCCGTATAAAACATCCCACTTTTCTTTAAAATCCTGCGTTTCAAATCAGGCGTTCAATAACTTTAATTTCATTTTAAATCAGAATGTTCACAAATAATGACGAACCATTTTTTCCGAAGGCGTAATATTTATATCTCTATCGCTTATCTTAGCTGCTACACAAAACCTTTCTTTTTTTTTTGAATAAACAGAAAAAAACTGATTGTATTGACCAAATTGTACTCTAGATGGGCTGCTAAGGTTTAGCAATAGAAGTAACAAGAAGAATATCTATCACCTCACATGGGAATTCTTTAAAAAAAAAATTATCTCTTGTCATACATTAGTTACAACATATAGGTTCCCTTCCCTCCCTTTTAAAATACCATGATAAATAACACAACATGATTCACTGTTACCACCGTAATATGACTTGTAGTGTAAGTTTCCAAGCACCATAAAATTTATCATACTGAGTAAGTAAAAACATTCAATCAAACAGTTTTTATTAAAAATAAAGTTCTAAAATTCTTCAGTTCTCCTGGGCACAAGGACAAGGTCCCGCCTCTCTCACTACGAGATCGCCGCTGAGCGCCACGGCTTCTATTTCGACGGCCGCGCCGAGAGGCAGCTTGGCGACTTGATACGTGGCGCGGGCTGGGTAGTTGCTCGGAAAATCTAGAAGAAGTAGTGTTGATTTCTTTAATTATTAAGTAAAATAAAAGTAAAGCGTTTTATTGTTGATAATGGGCTTTATAGAAGGGAAGCCGGGTAGTCCGTTAATATTTACAAATAAAGCCAAAGAGAAATTACAAGCACATTTGCGATATATAGATGTAATTATAGATGTGTTTTTGCTTAATGAACAACACGAATGCAAATGGCTAAAATAACATGATTGACATTTCTCGTATTGATTTTCTAATGGACGGCAAGAATGTGTTTAGGTTCATGTGTCAGTATGTAAGTGTAGCTGTAAAACCAAATAGTAGAAAAAATGTAAGAGAAGTTTGATATTTTTTAAATAAATATTTTAATTTTTACTATTTTACTTATTTTTATCAACAATTGCTAAGAAATGATTTGTTTCAATTTTACTATAGATAAAGCAATTACGTCTACATAAGATTATCTCAGAAAACAATAGCCTACAGGAAATAAAAAGATGCATGGTTAACTTATATTGAAGAAACATGAAATAGAAAGTGTAATCAATACTTACATTTGGCGTAAACTTGATTTACAGCTTGAAAATCGTCCATGTTCGCTAGTAAAATTGTAGTTTTAACTACACCATCGAGAGAAGATCCCCCAGCTTCTAAAATGTGTTTCAAGTTATCAAGTGCTTGTCGAGTTTGACCCTCGGCACCGCCAGCCACCATTTGAGCCTGAAGGTCTAGACCCAATACACCAGATACGTATAGAGTCTTGTCTGCTAAAATAGCCTGACTAAAATAATAAAAAATAATGTACTTAAGCTTATATGTAAGTATAGACTTCGTGGATTATAATTAATAATAGATAGATACATATTAACACTTAAAAATAAAATAAATAAATAAATCAGCTTCACGCTGTATCCCGCACACAGCAGGGTAGGCAGAGGGAACCTAGTGTTATGACACTCCGTTCCCCACTTTCCGCCGAGTTCTGGAGGCATTGCGTAGGGGACCTATTGAGTGGCGGAACTCAGCGCCGCACTAAAATAAAATTTAAATGCGCGCAAATAAATATTTCACTTCCTCGAATGGGGATCGAACCCTCAACCAGTTGATTTGACAATGACACTTTGTGCCTCTGCGCCACGACTGGCCTCGTTTGTAACTTATTTCCTTAATCCTTAATTCCCTATTTAAACCGGTTTATGAGTATTTAATTTATTTGCTTTTCACCAAATTTTTCATTTCATGTCGTATGAGTATACACAATTACAATGTAAGCGTATTACAATAAAAAATTACCATTTTCATAGAATCGCACCTACAGCCTATGCATATTCATAATTCAATTAATAAAAGCCAAGACGATAGCTAAATATTACCTTCTCCGAATTCAATGCCAAAGCAATGAAAGTTTTATTCTTAAACTTATGAAATATGTTATAAATTTTTTTATGAAATAAGTTTTATATAAAAAAAATAAGTTCCAAGTATTAATTAATTAGATATGTATGAAGATTGCGACTTACCTATATGGTCCAACTGGTTTATAAACATGTGGAGATGATACAATTGTCTTCACAACTTTTTGTTCATTCATTTTAGATGCAGCATTTAGATTCGACATTTTAGCTTTACTCAGGAACTCTGATTGAGACTTTAGTGTTGTTTCTAAATTAAAAAAAAAATGTGTTGAGTAACAATAGGTCAATAGATTACACTGGCGCACTTGCGAATGATAACAGTATAAAGTTGATTAACATATATAGGTACATAGATAAGAGCAGTAACGTTGTTATAATAATTATTATTTATCGAAAAAATTAGAATTTGTGACAAATGAAAAAAAAAATATTTTATGTCATATTTCGATGTGTTTATTTTTACTCTACGTTCACTATTAGATACTGGTTATATCTACGTACATTATATAATCTACTTACTTATAAAATATCGCAGCATTATTGTTTAGAGAAACAGAACGGCCTTTCAACCTTTCAACTTCATAAATATATTTATTTGTACTTAGGTGCGTTACGAAAATCAACTTTAATAAATTGTTCATAAAAAATCCATACGTTCGTCGTTTCTATAAATCATTTCTAAGCGTATCGATAAAAATATTAAATGCACTTATATCAGAATATTCGACTATGAGACTGAACAGTCGGGCTATATTTGCCAATTTTCTTCAAGAAAAATCACAAATTCTCAAATATTTGCAGAGCCACTAAAAATGTTGTGTCGTGTGATCCCAGCCTAGAATAGGATCATCCTGGTACTGGTGGTGTCGTAAGAGGCGACTAAAGTACGTGTGATAGAGTCACGTCGCCAGCAATGGCAACACGCATGGGCAGACTCGAGACCGGATCATTACCACCCCCGGCATTTAAAACCGGCGTTAAGTAGTGGCTTTATGCCACTGCGTTTCGCATCAGGTAATGCCGGCTTGCCTTGTCTTTTCCATAAAAAAAATTAAATCAGCTAACATACACGGGGGTGAAATGGATAGGTCCTCTAACCACAGACAGCCGCTGCTCCGTCGATCGCGTTCCACTTGTATAGTAAGTAGTGAAGCGTATCATATTTTTAAGATTTTTTGTACGTAAAAAAGTAAATAGTACCGATCGAAAAACGAACGTACCTACTTGAGCCAACTATATATATCGAATAAAAATTAAGACCGTTACGGTGACACAGTGGAACACGTAACTGTACCATCTTACAATGCTTGTGGATTCAATATGAAATTGGGCAAATATTGTTTAAATTATATTTATTTATCCATTCTGGTAAAATAAAGTGTGATGATTGAGTTTTGATACTCAACCAAAAAGCAAAAAATAAATAAAAAATCAAATAAAATCATCTCAAACGATGTTTTTGATGTCTGCTTAATTTGTAAATGTTTCTCGATATATCGAATATTTTAGTATTAATCTAAACACAAGTCATAAATTAAGTAAAGTCATGTCCTTCATCTTTTGGATGTGTAATGTAATTTGATGAAAATTCTTAAAAAATATAGGTAAAAATATTGATGTGATAAGATTTATATTTTAAAAAATATTGATATGTCGAACAGAAACAAACATTTTATTGCCGAGTATTAAGTATCGAGTCGAGTGGACATCGATTTTCATAAATGTCAGTGAATTTCTCAAAATAATACTGTGACTTAAATAATTAAGACTTTTAATTTCTATTAAGGTATATGTTACTATTTTACTCCATAAAGTATATTACGACAATATTTTGTAGTATATTACGACTGTATTTTCTATTATAGTCAAATAAAACTGGACTTTTAAGACATGTAAACATACGAGCATAACCTAAAATTCTCAATAAATGTTAAATACTTTCTTACAGTGACAATGCAGCGTATTATTTCTATGGCAAAAACAGTTATGGGGATGCAAATTCCGAGAAGAAACTTTGATATTTTAACGGCGAATTTTAGCATATTTCAAAAAAGTACAGAAAGAATTTTACCAACTTTTCTTCCAACCATTAATCCAGTATGTGGTTTTAAAGTAAAGGGGGCGCGTTAGAAGACGTTGTAAATCTTGCTACTTTGTTTGTAGACAAGAGAGGGTGTATGTTATATGTCCAGAACACCCTCGTCATAAGCAAATGGCTATGAAAGCAAAACCCCTAAATACATACATATTAACTCATGCTAGTCAGAGTAAAGCAAGGCCATGGTAATTATATTTATTTAATAGTTCACGTAGTAATATATAATATTTATAAGCAAATAGAAATAAAATAAATTAAATGAAATTGTCTTTTAATGTACAAATATTTATCAGAGTTGTCTAAAATCATCCTTTGATTAAATTCTTCTTAAATACTAATACTACAAAAAGCAACTTAGTGCTAGTAACCTTAGAATGTTGCACAGTGCCTTGTTGTAATACCAAAGCAGAGAAATTATAATAATTTATTCCTCTGAGTAGTGAATTGAAACATTGCATTTACAATCTGACATCCCACTATGGCCTTACTAAGTTTTTGTACATTTGTTTTCTTTTTTTTTTTTGTGTATTTTTATGCAAGTGGTGTACAAATAAAGAAATAAATAATAAGTGTATAATTAATAAATTAGCTTTTTAGTTGATGCTGGATTTTTAATTTCAATTTTTTATGTGTGATGTTTTAGCAATTTAAAAATAATGCAAGAGATAATTTAAATTTGTAGATTTAAATTTGTTTTTTAAAAAAATGGTATTTAGTCAATATTGACCAAATATTTATTTACTAAAGTGAATATGTGATAATGTAAATGAAGCAGTATCTATTCAGAGGCATCAACTTGTAGTGGAGTTTAATTAAACAATAAAAATGTTAGTTTTATTTTATTATAAAATTTTGAACACCATTAACAAACATTGTGTAATCAACAATTAAATAATAAAGTCATAATACTTACTATAGTATATATCTAAAGTTTTTATGGACTTAATGGCAAATTCAGTCTTGAAACTAAGCTTGGACAAATTCAATATAATAGACATTTAAACTACATCTAGGTAGTTATTTATATATTTTATTTACCATATATATATATACACTTAAGTATTTACCACACTCATATTAAACATTTTGGCAGCACAATTCTAACGCAAGTTAACCATTTTAAAACATTTTTTGCATAGCATTATTTAATATGGGTGTAACAATAAAAACCGGACAAGTGCGAGTCGGGCTCGCCTACTGAGGGTTCCGTACAAAAATTAGATGTGTCAAACTTTTTGTGAAATTCAGAGTTAGCTTAGCCAGGGCCCTTTCGTCTAATATCTCATTTGAACTAGCTGCTTTAATACTTATATAGCTTTAAGATCTTTTGCTGAACTAGTCTGCCGTCATAAGGATAAAGGGCACAAATAACATTTTGTAAATATCGAGAAAAAGGGGTTCAAAGTATTTTTTGGTTTTGTTGAAAAAAAACGCCAATAAAATTGGTTTTTCGAAAATGTGCAAATGTAAATACTTGCATTTATATAGTAAGTATAAGACCATGGTTTTGTAAAGTTCTATTTTTAATGTGTATAATAAATAATTCCTTTTTTTCTTTTCAACTTAACATAAAAAATAGAGTAAAATCAGAAATATTACGATTTAAAGGCACATACAGCCAAATGTGCCTTTTCTTTGTAAAATTTTTAACCAAATTTTTAAAGTGTTACAATAAAAAGACACTTTTATACTTCTCTCTCTTTTCTGTGTAACACTATTATTAAAATTACATGCAAAATATTTTTCTATGAATACAAAATGGTAGTTGTGATAAAATCAAACTTTTATTTTAAAACATTTAGAGAAACAGTTCTTTTTTACCAAATACGCTATGACATTATTAGGTCAGAAAAAGTATGTCCCAGTCCATGTCTCTATATGTATATGTTTATTCCCAATAGGCATAAAACTTTGATTCAAAACAATAAGCCGCGGGCAAAAGACTGCAGTTTTAAACTCGTCCATTTGGATTAGGTAACATGTTAATCTAAAGGTAAATAATATATTGAGCGCTCACTCACGCCATTGACATTATATGATTTGATTTTAATTTCTGTTCCTATTAATATGGTGTTCCTATTAATGTGGGTTATTTCTTTTAAATTTTGCCTAACACTGAATCTTCAAATTCAAAATATGTCCAAATTTCTTCATTTGATGCTTGTACGGAGTTTTGTATGGCACTTTTAGATGGGACAGATATTTGTTCGTTTTCAAACTTTTTGTTGCGTAAAGCAGCATCTACAAATCCTGCGCTCCGTGATGACGTATTGTAATAACTAACAAAGAGAATAGTATAACCACTAGCTAAGCTTTTAAGTATTTGTAAAAAAGTTCGTCTTTCAGCATTCTCGACATTTATAGCTACGAAGTTATAATGCGACGTAAAAGAAAAGTACAAATAAACAAATGAAGTAATTACAATATAACTTAATAATATTAATTTAGCTAAAATAGTTCTCTATATAGACATTTCCCGAAAAATGTACCACTATTAATTTGATATTTAAAAAATTTCAACATAAAAATATGCAGTACGACGCTTAAAAAACACGGTTATAAGGACTATTTTAAAAATTACTTTGTAAAAAATTTGGGTTTTGATTTTTGTCATACCAAAACGTTTTTAACAACATCTTACTATTATTAAATAAAGAATACACTGACACATTAAATTAATATCGCCGTACAGTAAGTAACGATGGTATAAGTATAGAAATAAATTACAAACCAATCTTATCAGGACGTCGAACTGATAGGCATAACTGCCGTAATTCCCTACATACTTCTTCCTTGTCACTTCATTTTAATTAAGTGTTTTTTAGTAGTAAAGACATAAATGACAGTTGTGACTTTTTTTCTACATCAATAATGTAAGGTATACGCCTTTTATACTAAACATACGTCAATTACGCCTTTTCAATAAAATATATTTAAAATATACATATGAATAAAAGTAACATCTCACAATGTGCCCTTTTCTTGTACTAAAACTTGTAATAGGGTGCAGTTGTGCCTTTTGGGCTTATGATATCTCTGTTTATATTATTACTAAAAATAAACAAAAAATTAGGCAGATAAATCTTATTTTCCTGATACCGAATATATATATAACTCAATTTCGCAGACAATGTTAGTTGTGCCTTTTTACCTTATGACGGCAGTAGTACTTCTTGTATGTGCTAGCTGCAAAATTTCGTAATTCTAGGTTAACCAGAACCCTTTTCATTTTGATTCCCTTTATAGTGCCGAAATACACGTTTTTTGCTACATGAATGGTATATGGTATTTGCTATTTCTTTTTGTAAGTAAATGTAGAGATACATTTTTTTTTGGAAATCATGGGGCCGTAGATCTATGTATATGGATTGAATTTTAATTCAATATCTCCAAGTGTTCCTGAGACAAAAGCTCTTGACAGACAGACAACAAAGTAATCTTATACGGATTCCTTTTTTCCTTAATAGGTACGGAACCCCATATATGACAAAAAAATAATAATAATTATAAATTTAAAACTTGTGAGTAAAGTTTAAAACTCTATTTATTTACAATATTTCGATGTTAATATATATTTAATTATGTTCAAGCCCATTGAATGTTGACATGTAACAGTAATTGTAATCAAATATGAGTTTCATCTTCATTAGAACTTGTAATGTGATCTTCTGATTGCACATGCATTTCCCTAAAATCAAATTAAATAAATTATTTTTTAACATATAATTCTACAATCATGTTTATGGCCCACCTGGTTCCTTTGATGGCTAAGAGAAATTGGAAAATATATAAAATTTGAAGGTCTAGTGCTTTAGCAATTTTTGTATGCTTGTTACAACTTATTTGTTGTCAACACAAATAAGCATCCCTGTAGGATGATTTTTACAAATTACAATTATCCGAAGAGATGGTGAAGCAAGAATGCTATTTATTATATATTTTTATACATATTTAAACTGTTATTCAACATAAACATTTTATTTTACCTCAAATTGTCTACAATCTCTTCAATGGAGTCAGAGGGTTCAACACCAGTTACAATATCATCACTATCATCTGAATGAACTTCAGTAGCACTTGTATCATCAATTGTACTATTTATGTCGAGTATGTTCACATTATTTGTAATTATATCGCTTGAGGTATCAGAGAGCTCTCTTGGTTCTGGATCAAAATTTTTTATTCCAGCAATACCTTAAAAAATATGTAAATTTTGTGATTTATTTTAGCAATTATTAAAGTTTATATATAATTGATAGTTAGATACTATACCTTTAGCTGGAAGTGTTGGCACATCTCGTTTAATATGACGCCGTCTTCTAGGATCACTACGTCGAAATTGAATCATATTTTGAAAATCTACACAATAAATAGTTCCTGCTAGTAAAAGTAAGCATTCTTTTTCTTCTGTACTATAAGCAGTTTCCAAATCAATATTGCTTCTCTCATCATATTTCCACCAACCTTAAAATATTTATTTTAATACAATTTTGACAAAAGAAACTTTTTACAATTTGTTATGTCCTTACCATTCCGTCCTTCATAGTACCACTGATATTTTGCTGTATCACTTTCTGAACAAGCTTCATCTAAAGATGTTTTTTGTATTAAAACTGGATGATCAAAGTAGTCTGAAGGTATTTGCATGCGACACATCGCACATTTTTTACTCTGAATTGCAATACCCTAGAGCAAAAATGTTTTTAGTAAAAGGTACTATAAAGCAAAAATACATACTACTTATTAGAAACCCACCTTTACACACAAAAAACAAAATACATGACCACATGGTAATTGTGCTGGGTGATGATACTTTTGTAAACAAATGGCACAATCTTGTTCTAAAATATACAAATACATAGTATGATCTTTGATTTTCAGGATTATTATACATTTTAAATTAAACTATTTAACCAGATTAATCGCGTGACCCGTGACCACGGACTAATACGCGATTAATCTGGTTAAATAGTTTCATTTTAAATATACAAATGCACTTAATAAGATTGTAATATTTAAATAATAAAGAGTAACAAAATATTTATAAGGGAGTTTGATATTATACAAATAATTTTCTTTTATTAGGAAATTAAGAAACTCCTCACCTATATTACTCTTATCCATTATATAGTGTTAATATTCTACTTTCTAACTAGGCTAAGCTTTCGTCGTCGTGGCCTATATTAATGAAACTATTTATCAGTAATAATAATTTGATCAAATAATAAATAGATGCTATAAATTTGTTGTGAAATATTTGGTAATAGGTATTAATACCTATTTTTAAAATTATTGTTTGTTTGTAAAATTTTCATTATAAATTTGTTCTTTGACAGTTGACACAACACAGATTACATAAACAATAAACATATTGGAAATTGCTATAGCACGACAAGAATATATGAGTGATATAATGACTGGCACGAATAAAATTCAAGTATGTACAGTCGTGTGCATAATCTTTAATATGCGGAGATCTTCGTCATTGCGTGTGTCACATATACAAACTGGCGCAGTAGATGACACTTAGTGTTGTTGTTTGTTGTAACAAGCGTATAAAAATTTCGACGTAGCTTGGTGAGAACGCATGGCTTAGTGGTCAGAGCGCCTGGTCGGTTTCCAGGAGGCGTGGGTTCGAGTCCCGCTGCGTTCAAATTTTTATACGTTTTCTAAATAAGTATTTTTCTTTCCTAAGTGTGGAATAACACTTTAAAAAATGTTTAAAAAAAATGGTAATTCCTCTAAAACCTGAAAATTTCTTGAATCACTCAGAGTTGGTAGATGTTCATGTAATAATAATTCTTTTAATATTGACATTGAGCTTTTCAACAAGCATTTCTCATCCTCTGATTCTCTTGATACTATCAAGAAAGAAGAACTAATAAGCACTCTTTCGTCTTTAGTTCTCTATTAGTCTTTTCACAGAATGTGATGGTAAAAAGAACATAGTGTCTATCTCTTTAAACGCTGTCGGTACTGATTGCATTATTCGCAAAATGATCGCGCCTATCCTTTTTATTGTCCTATTCGGACCCATTTTTAACATATTTCTGTTGTTTCCGCAAACATGGAAGAATGCACAAATTATCCCTTTTCCAAAAAAGCTCAATCTTCAACATCTAGCTGTTTTCTGCCCTATTTCTAATTTACCGTTCCTTTCAAAAATCCTTGGAAGCTTATACATAAACAGGTTGTTACCTTCGTAAACAACCACTCCATTGTAAGTCCTTTATAATTAGGCTCTTGTTCTGGTCATAGTACTACAAGTGCGCCAATAAAAGTCACAGATGACATTCGAAGAGCTATGGATAATAAGCAACTTATAATTCTTGTACTTTAACAACGCTTTTAGTAACGTAGATTACGAAGTATTGTTTAGTTTGTTAAATCTATTAACATATCTCCGTCTGTGGTGGACTGGTTTCGAAGTTACCTTAATGACCGTAGACAACAGGGTAAAGTAAAGTAAAGTCCAGGTATGGTTTCCAGTGTTGAATATTTACCACATTTACCGCCTATTGTGTACGTTTACGTTTTGACCATATTGTATGTCAGTTAAATATATTGGGGTACATTTAGACCAGACCATGTCATGGTCCGTACATGTAAATAATATAAGTCGGAAAATATTTCATGCGATAAGCTCTCTCCGAAGTGTTACCTATTTCAACCAAAATTACGATAGCAAATTCTCTATAACTTCCAATTAATTTACACTTAAATAAACTTGAGAGATTTCAAAATCTTGCTATTTGGTTCATATTTAATTAGCGTAAATATGACCATGTATCTGAATTTCGTTTTAAGCTCAAGTGCCTTCCAATACGCCGGAATCTACATACACTTTCTCTTATGTACTATGTGTTACTTAAAAAAAAACTCGAGGTGCTATTCACCCCGTTTATAACATTTTTAAATTTTAAATTAAAATGTTCCCTATTTTTAAATAAAAAAAAAACAATATTTATTTTTTTTAGTTATTGTATTTGTTTCTTTTTACGTACTTCTACCGTATTCGTTTTTTAAGATTTCGTTCTTTTAAGGTAATTACTTCTTTTTAAGAAATATATATTAAATTTTATAAAATTTGAAAATATAATTATAAAAATAACTTCATCGATATTCACAAATTTAAATTGTAATTTTATTAATTAAATACTTATAACTTGATCCTAATTAATAACAGAATAATAAAACTAGTTTTTTTCACTGAACACAGCGTTTATAATATAAAAAATGTATAACTTTTCTATAATACGAATTAATGTAATTCAACCGACGATATACAAACGTGACATACATTTTGCATTTATTTCACCTTTCCCTAACTGTATTTCAGAATTTATTAACGAAAATAATTGGATATTGTAGTGTAAAAAAAAATGTGATTTTTGTATTTTTTTTTCCACTTTACCGGTATCTCTTCCTATAATAAGATAATATTATTTATAGTGCTATCTTTCATTCATTTTGTATATTACTCTCATTAATGCATAGACAAATATTTTTTAAATTGAGACTGGTCGTGGCGCAGCGGCACGAGGTGTGACTGTGAAACCGACTGGTTGTGGGTTCGATCCCCACTCGAGGAGATGAAATATTTACTTAAATTTATATTTCCATTTCTTCGCTCTGGTGTCGAGGTTAAGCGCTGCGTTGAGTTCTGTCATTCAACACGCAATGCCTTCAGAATTCGGCAGAAAGTGGGGAACGGGAGTGTCTTAACACTAGGTTCCCTCTGCCTACCCTGCTGTGTGCGGGATATAGCGTGAAGCTGACAAATATTTTTAAAAATTAATATAGTAACTCCATCAACCGTGACATGTAAACAACCTTTTTTTAACGTGTTTACCTCTCATTCGTGAATAAAGTATGCCTAAAATATGCATACTTCGCAGGTGTCCGTTCATACTTCTTAAAATTAATATATTTTGTCTCAATTTTCGTATATAAATTCCCACTACGTCACTTCCGTTCCCCACTTTTCGCTGGCGAGGTTGAGTGTGTATTTGTTCACGCTATCTCAAAACGGCTTAACCGATTTTGAATTTCGAATTGAATTCCGGAAAGCATTACTTAATATTTAATGTTTGTTTTATTTCAGTCACTTACAAATAAAAAAGTTATATCAATATAAACAGTTCCATGAGAAAATTTTATTCCCGAAAGTAATTGAATTGAAAATATAAATAACTGTGTTGCACAAGCGTTCGAAGCCACGCAGGAGCACTAATATTACATATTTTATTTCCTCGAGTGAGAAAACAAACTTACAACCTGTCGTGTTTAGTCAAAGGATTGTGCCCCTGCGCCATGACTTACCTCTGCCGTTACACTGAACAACGTTAAAACGTTTCCTATAGTAAAAGCGCCCACTACACTACTTGTTAAGATGATTGAAGTTGATTGGAGTGCAAAGTACGTCACCATACACTCTTGCAATTTCGTGAACAGTCCAGTCACCTGTCACGAAGTCCTTTGACTCGGGCGCAAAACCCGTCATCGAGTGGAAACCCCCCTTGGTGAGCCAATGCTACACGAGGCGAAAGTGTCTGCCCACACTACCCGCCTCGCCCTACCTCGGTCAAATAGACTATTATAAGCACTTTTAAATCGTTGAATTAACATATAAACAAAAAAGCTACCAAGCTCAATATTATATTAAATGTATTTATGTCTAATTATTGCTTTATTTAGTTGGAAATACTAATTTTAAGCATTCTGGTTCTTTTAAGAGAGTTTAACATCCAGGCCAAGAGCCCAGATTCCTACATCATTTTAGCAATTATCCTCTCAAAGATTTACCTTTATTTGGCACTACCTCTGAAAGGATCCTACTTTCAAGTTAGTATCAATCCTTGAGGATCTTGAGCTTTGCTAAAATGACGTACGTCTGAGGGCCCTGGGATCTCAGTCTTATCGTGAGGATAAGACTTTACTTGTTTTTGAGGTAAAGCTGGGTTCCGTAGTCATTACATTCATCCATCGAGTAAAACTTACCAATTTTCTTCGGCTATACTACCGAGCATAATGGGATCCGTCTGAAAGTGGTTATTATGTGGTATTAATATTTTTAAAATGTAATTTTGTAGAGTTGACGCAAGTAGACGCAGTCAAATTTAGTACCATATAAAAACTGGAATTTACTTTTTAAATAATAAAAATATATGGGTTGAGGGCGGTTGAATAGAAACATTTCTACGATAAGAACAAAAATAATTTAATGAAATATCGCCATAAGACGATCGCGACGTAACTCTACATTAGTAATTAACTATTTTATTATTTTTTATGAAGACGTTAACTATTTTATTATTTTTTATGAAGACGTTGACCTGAAGATATGGAATGCATAATATTTTAGTTCTAATATCCACTTAATAAATATCAAACATATTGTTGAAATATGTAAGTAATAAAACAAAAAGTGTTAAGCTTCTCATCAGCAACCCATAGATAGATCAACAAATCTTGTAGGTGACTTAGGTTACTATTTTTTAATTATTTTTAAGTAATTTTAACCGGTGTGCACCGATTCGGAAAGCAGTTCTGCTGAGAAGAGCCGGCAAAAAACTCAACAGTTGCTCTTTTCAATGTCAATGGTATAATTTAATTATTACATTAACTGGCAGCTATCCTGCACATATTACACGTTTATTCTGTAAATATTCTTGAATAGTGTAATAAGCTTTCTCAGTATTTTTTATAGATGATTTAAATTGAGATAGTGGCAAACTGAGAATACACTGCGGAATTTTATTATATACATATTACACTCAGACCCATAAAAGATTTATTAACTTTTTGGAGGCAAAAATTTGGCATAACAAGCTGCTGAGCTGAGTTTATCTGCAAGTGATCAGTTCAGACTGGAGTTTGGAATCTATTGTTATATGTAAGAAAATAGCTGATTCCAACACATTGTTTCTCCTTTAATTACTAGACTAAAATTATATTTTTTAATATTTGATAAAGCAAACTCAATATATTTAGTTTTTTTAACATTTAACATTAGATTATTAATATAAAACCAACTAAGAATATGCTATGATGCACTATTCACTTCATCATAGTTTATTTTGTAAAAATTCTTTCAAAATACTGTTCTTATGGCAAAAAAAAGTTCAAAACATGGAGGATTCATTTCGAGTTAGGACAGTTTTCTATCCATTGTTTAGGGTTGATCCATAAGATCTATATATATTATAAATTTATTAATATGTTAGATCAATACATTATATCAATTTCAAATTAAAAAAACTATATTCGTTATTGAAATTATAAAGCGTACAAATGCTCTTTTAAATTCAACTTACGCTATGTGATATTAAATAGCAATTAAAACCAATACAACTACTTTATTGAACATTTAATTTCATTTTTAAAAAATGTATTACACAAAGTAATCTGGAATGAAGTGCCAAAAGAAGATTTAATTTGATACATTTGTTTAAGACTTATCTAATTGAATTAAGTAAAAATCTCCACTTGTTACTTGTCTCTTACTTTAATAAGATCATTAAGATCTAAAGCTACGCAAATTTCTTTAGAGTCTGTACGTGGATTTCTGTCCAATATTTCAGTTATAGGGTAGTAATTGTCCCGGTTGTCAACATTCCATCCAGAGTACTGTAAGCATGAAAATAATTATATAATTATAATCTAAAGAAATGTTAATTATGATATTTATAAAATAAGTAAAAGTTTGTAAAAACATACCACACATGTACATTTATGTAAAATTTTTCCATTTGATTCCATAGGAATGAATTTCTGTAGTAAAGCTTTTCCATCTATTTTCCACAGATTTAATTCATCCAACTTTGAAATGACTGTGTCCCCATCCCATTTCACGTCAGATTTTAACAAAACAAAATTTCCAGACTGAAATTCATAACAAATTATTTAAATTACTTAAATTATTATGAAAAAAATATTATTTAAAATGTAAATTATTTATGTATTCATTTTCTTACATGAAAATGCTTTGGTATGTCTTTTGACTGACTGGAGTCAGACTTATTTCCATCAGAGCCATTTTTCTCATCATCGGAACCTTCATCTTCATCTAATTCAGCTTCTTCGTCTTCTCCCTCTTCATCTTCCTCAGCTTCACCTTCACTTTCTTCAGATGATGAATTTTTGCGTTTCTTTTTCGAATTGTTTAATGATGTTCTTGAGGTCCTTTTTCTGCCACCACGGGTTGGCTGTTCATTCTGTGTAAACATTATACTATTAATCATATTTCAATTTGATAAATAATTAAATGTGGTAGGCAAGATAAGATATTGATTAGTAACAAAATATATAACATCACTGTAACCTAACCTAATGCCGCTTGAAACTAAAATCATTCCCTAGACCACGCGCCATTAATTTTTTGACAATATATACAAATTTATATTGTACTTTACAAAAATTATAATAAAATTATAATTACACATTTTTATTTGCCAATATTCTTTAGTTACAAACATACCGAATCGGCATCCGGCGTCCAATCTTCGCCAGAGTCCTGAAATTCTTCTGGTTCGGCTCCAGGTTCCGAAGCGTCGGATTCGTCGTCTGCTTTCTTAAGGGACTTCCTTTTGCGCATTTTATTTTATTTAATTTATAAACAAATGTAGACAGTTACACTAAAAGTAGAATAAACCAAAGTGAATCACAATAATAAACGAAAGGAACGCTTCTACTCTACTTGTTTCAATGAGCAATGCAAGAAGCCAATTCAGTGTTACCTGATAAGAATTAGAATTAAATTGATATTAAAATGTCTCAACGAATCGTACTGAGCTACGTTACGATCTACATACAAGATAATAAATTGTTATTTTCCAAGGTAATTTTTTTAAACATTTTGACAAATTTGAAAAGAAATAAAAATATTTTAGAAGGCTTTTTTTTACCTCGTTTTCGATTTTGCCAAAATGTGTAAATAATATTGCATTATTACTTAAATGATTGCCGTAAAACTATATATACTATTATTACGGTTTCTTGTTTTTGACCTATTCACCCTGCAATTCCTAATCACCCCAGTAAACTGATATAAAAAATAAATTAATTAAATGCAAAATATTATAATACTCATATATACAAAATTGTATATATTTCAAAATCGTTGTAGTTATTTCAAAATTCTACATTTGTTTAAAGTTAATACATATGTGATTGCTATTTTTTCAGGAAATCTCAGTATTAAACTCGATATCTCTAAACGTTCCTGAGATAAAGGCTCTTGACAGACAGATAGATAAACAGACAGACAGACGGACGGACAACCATAAAAATGTACGGAACCCTAATTAATAAGTTATAGTTTATTATATTACATTTGGCACTGGTTAGATTACTTCATTACAAATTGTTAACAAGCCCATTTTATTATAAATATAATTTTAGTATTACTTACTTATTATTTAGCTTACTTCGAGCAAAAATTGTTTTACCCTATAATAGTGGTATTAACTTTTTTGTAAAATATTTGTATTTTCAATTTGCAAATAATAGGTATGATTTTTTTAAATTAATATAATTTAATTTTTAGGAATGAATTAAGAATTACTTATCGGTTAACAGGAGTGAATAGAAGCCACGAGATAAATTATATACACAAAATTGTGAAAGATTTTTATATATCATAATATTTAATGATTTTGGTTAGTAAATGTCCAATTTTGTTAATTCAAAGAACAAAATGTTGTTGTTGTTCTTTATCTATGGCGTTTCGAGCGTGACAGCTCAGCGCTAATCAATTCAAAAATGTCAGTTGCTATATAACTTTTGGTCGCTGTATATTTTTTGTACAAGAATAGTTTTTGTTTTCTATATCACAAACGTTGGATGAAATTACAAAAGACTGTTTTCATTATTCTTTATTATTATTGATAAGTTTGGTTCCTTAGTGTTATCTTTAGGAAAAAGATAAACCTAAGTAGCCATTTTTTTTATACCCTACACCAAAAAATATCAATGCAAACCTCCTGAGATTAATGAAACAAGCAGTATAGAAATGTTATTACGATAATAGTCTTGATAATTTAAGTGACGATTCTTTTTACTGTCTACCATCTGCTTCTGATAGCAGTGCTGCCATTTGTATTCGAATCTATATACCTTTTACAATAGTAAGTCCCATTCGCAATATTTTAATGCTGCTGAACATGTTTTTATTAAAATCTTACTCTTGCGTGCAAAATTGTTACTTGGTGTTTTCTATGGTCCTTCGCTTCATATAATTACTTCCACAATTTGGAGACTTAATTGAAAAAACACGTGCCCAATGTCGATCACACTATAATCCTTGGAGCTTTAAATATATGTATTAAAAAAAAAATTCGTGCGAAGCAACTTCTTATTTAATAATATAAACAGTTCAACTTTAAAATTACTTCCTACAAATCCTACACATTATTTCCCTAACTGTGTTCCAACCCAACTCGACCTTATAATAGTTTCTCTGCTGATTTTGCAAAACTCCAAGGACAATTTTCTGTTGAATCGTTTTCCTACCATCATTTGACGTATTTGTCTTATAATGTCGTCCTCCTAAAGTTAAATCATCTATTGTCATGCGATGTAATTTTACGAATTTTAATAATCAGAAGTTTATGTGTGAACTTACCAATATCGACTGGAACACTTTTTTTAACGCCGATAATATCGATACTAAATTAGATATATTCGATTACTTGCTCACAGGACTCTATGACAAGCATGCTCCTTTTAGACCTATTAAGTTGAAACATTTACCTGCATCATGGATTACGCAAGATATTAGATCTTTGATGACTAAAAGAAATCGAGCTAAATGTAAGTATAAACATAATCCTACAGATCGACATTTATCTAGATATAAGATCTTGCGTAATCTATGTAGCAGAGTTTGCAGAGCTGATCAACGAAACTACATCGATTCTAATTTACAAAATTTAAATAGACGTAAATTTTGGCAGTTTTTTGAATCGTCAAGACTTAAATCGCGATATTGATGTGCTATAAAATACGCATTGCACATCGATTACACCTATGGACGGTACTGTTAAGGCAAGTACATTAAATTTTATGAGTTCCCTGCCGTTTCCATCAACAACTCCATTCCATTTTTTTGAAGTCACATTAGCCCAGGTAAAAAAACATATTTTAGGTATAAAAACAGATGCCGCTGGTATTGATGGCATCAATCGTAAAATGGTTATTTGTCCCTTAATGTTCTCCTGTAATTACTCACATTTTATTTTATTTTTCCCTAACCGAATAGTCCGCATTTTTTCCATACAAAAGTCCAAAGATCCAATCCTTTTTTCACTATCGCCCCATTTCAATACTTCCTTTCCTGTAAAAGATTTTAGAACATATTTTCTCGCAACAAATCTGTACCTTTTAGGAAACCATATTTTATCTGAATTGTAGCCTGGATTTTATTGTGCGCACAGTACAGTCACTGCCACAATTAAAGTCTGTGATGATATACGACTAAATATGGATTTTCTCCCAAAAGCTTTCCTCTTCCTACCATCTATATGCTGACGACTTACAGATTTACAGAATTTTAAGATGGAAATATTTTCTACCTGTCAAAACCAAAACTACTGTAGCTCATTAACTAATGCTACCGATTTTAGATTAAGCTGACTCATGATACCCGGATATATCTGAGGCACAAATGAATAAACAAGAGCGGTTACAGAATCTATGTATAAGAATTGTTTTTAATCTGCGTAAATATGATCATGTTTCTGATTATAGTCGTTGGCTTGGATGGCTTTCTATTGTCTAATAGAAAGCCATCCAAGCTGACGCAGTTATCGTGTGTTTACCTTATTGAACTAAAATTGCGAAGTAATAACCTTATCCAACTTCCAACCTGCCATACCCTCTTTTATTCCAACCCTTTTTCTGACATTTAATATTACTTAACTTAAAAAAAAAGTCTATTTATTATTTTTTTCGTTATATTGTACATATTATATTAGATGTAGTTTTATTTGTATAAGAATATTTATCTATCTATTTGTTATATAGCGCTCGGTGTCACAGGCGGAAAATTTATTTAATATTATGTGTCCGTCTGATAATCGTCCGAGCGCCACAAAACGCTGACAAGAGAGAGATCGGGTGAAAGGCGTCGGCAGGAAAGGAATTTCTTCTTTTCTCACACTTATTGTTCCATCTTGGAATAGTTAAGTCGTAGATTAAGTTAGATTAATTTAGGTTTAAAAATATTACTGCTTTTCTAACATTGAAAGTAGTAGCGTTAGATATAGTTTAGTTTCAGATTCAATTTGTATTTTAATTAAAATTTTTATTAATGTAAGTTTATATGTAAAAATCGTATTTTCTTCACCCTCTGACTGCAGCCCTTGTAACTTATTTATAAATATATATATTTACGTATTGTGTATGAAGTCATGTATTTTTGTATACATTATATATACTATAATATATATGTTTACTTAGTATTACCTAATGGAGAGCCAGGAAAACTAATTATTATTGGGGACAATTGAAATAAAGATGGCCGTGCGTTATTTTCTCTAATTCCAAAAACAATTATAAAAAGTCAAAAACTTCTCTGCTACGGGTTATTTCCTAAAATGATTAAAAAATATAATAGAAAATCTGGTTATACAAAAATAGGAATTAAATATATTGATGACAATAAAATCTGTAAATATTCCTAAATACGTGCAATATAAGCCCATTAATATTAACTAATGGAAAGAAAAAAAAAGTTTTCCCGGGTAGCAGTTTTGGTTTTTATGTATATTATGATAAAGAAATTGTGCAAGAATCTAAAAAGGCAAAATGCCAAAATATTTTTCCTTTTTTAAAGCAATAGTTTTGACACAAAACCCACTTTTTTTTTACACTAATGATACTAATATTTTTAAACATTTTATGGATCATGATGCTTTGTAGTTAAAAGTGGTTAAAGCCGATTAAAACTATTACTATTATAATTATTATAATAAATTATATAGATACTCAAGCAATTTAGTTTTATTTCATTAGACATAATGAAACGTTTGCAACACTAACATTTTTTTCCATTCACCCCATATGGTTTATCTATTGAGCCTACATACTTTTTAAATAGAAATTATCAAAATTTTTGTATTTTAGAATATATAAGTACAAAACACTTTTAACAGCGTGACAAATGTAAAATTACTATTAAGTTATATTTCAATACGGTAATAAACTGCTTAAAATTTTAGGTAAATTTGTTTATTGTTCAAAAGCAACTTGAAAGTCTAAAATCGTTTTTATCCACCCATTTTACACACTTTTGTGTATAGAAGAAATATAGAACGGTGCTAGATTACACTATGTGTAAATACAGATTATATAGGCTTGATCAGAATCTATGTAATCGTATTCTTTTGTCTGTAGCTACTTGTCATATCAGCTGATTGCGTCATTGCATTGTAAAACAATAACGCAAAAACAAAAAACAAGTCGCAATATCTGATTCGGATTCATCGTCTTGCAAATTACAGAGAGTAAACTCAACTAAAATGAAATTTCAATACAAAGAAGAACATTCATTTGAGAAAAGAAAGACTGAAGGGGAGAAAATACGTAGAAAATATCCGGATCGTGTACCAGTGATTGTGGAGAAAGCCCCGAAAGCTAGATTAGGAGATCTCGATAAAAAGAAGTATTTGGTGCCATCTGATTTGACTGTGGGGCAATTTTACTTTTTGATCAGGAAACGAATTCACCTTCGCCCAGAAGATGCACTATTCTTTTTTGTGAATAATGTTATTCCTCCAACATCTGCTACAATGGGATCCTTATACCAAGAGCATCATGATGAAGACTTTTTCCTGTATATTGCATTTTCTGACGAAAATGTTTATGGCTATTGATTTCGTGTAATTAAATTTCACTAAAAATACCATATGCACTTCTCTTTCCATATGGTCTTCTTAGACGTAAGGCTTAGCAATATTATTGTATTATGTTTTAAAAGGTAATAATTGATTTTAATTTGCAATTCCATCTCTTATCTTTGTATGCAATGTTGTTATTATTATTATAGAGAAATTTCACTCATTACAACTCACCTTCATGGGCGATAGTATTTCATGGTTTCATTTTCTTTGTTTAATTAAGAGTGTATCATTTTATGTATTAAACAATAAATATATTTAAAACAATGTGTATTTTTAATGTTTTATAGACCCAGCTAATAAAACGGTTATAATTATGTGCGTACCTACATTTAATTTACATAAATATATTTAAAATGTATTAAGAAGCTGCTAAATGTATGGTTTAATTAAAGCCTTAACAAAGGAAAACTAATGGCAAATCATTCAATTTTTATAAGACACAGTTTCAATGAGTGAATAAATTATACAAGTCACGTTATGACCTCGAAAATGTAGAATTATATTAAGCGATAAAAGTTACGTTTGCACGGTTTGTACGGTTTACTTAGGTATAGACCGTGTAATGTTATATCGTAACTTTTTCTTGTAATAGGTATATAAGTATTATATCGAATAAATGGGATTAAACTTTAATAAATATTGTTAATAACTAATATAAAAATTAAAGTCGTGTATTCTAAAAATAATAAAAGCTTGGTTGTTATTTTTATCAGAAATAATATTTTATATGAATTCTCTCAATCTTCAATCTCACGCATGCGGCGTAGTAGAATCGATTTTTATAGTTCAATATTAACTAAAAGTAATACTAGATTGACAAAGTACCTATAATTATATTGATACAAAACAAATCGCTCGTGTAGACAAAAATATAACTTTAATCAAACGTTTTGAGAGTTAACAAAAGAATCTATATTAGTCTTTTCTTAACATAATCTTGTGGCTTAGGTGTTAACCTCGATATGAAATGAGAGCTTTGAAATATTATAACACTGTTAAGGCGATGATGATAATGTGAAATGTTTTTTGAAATAATACAATAATATATAGGTACAGATATAAAATTCTACAAAAAGTTTCTTGAACAACAATATTTATAGGTATTCCTACTATTAGACACATATTTCACTAACTTATTATAGACCATTTCATTAGTCCTGTCAAATTAAAATAAATATCGAATACATACTACCTACTTTGATTATGTTTTTAAGTATAAAGTTTTGCGCCCAAATATACCTAGGACCGTTTACCTAAGGGCCATACTTATATTAAATCTAAGCGACGTCATGAAGCAAACCAAAAGAATAGTACAAGTGAACCTAAAATAATAATTTCCAAAAATTCAAATTTTTCGTCGTCCATTCTGTTAACATCGTTACAATCCCTTGCAATCTCTGAAACTGAGACGTAAATCCTCACGGTTAGGATAATTCAGGATAGCTCAGCTTCAATATGATTTTCATTTTGAAGAGTACCTACCTGAATTCGAAGTACAAACATTATATTTATAATAAAGTATTTGTATATGACGTAATAGGTATCTTTTTAATTTCATTATTTATTTGGAAATTAACATGAATAAGCCTACGTCTCGCATTTTTATTATATTGACTAGTGCATATATTTACACACTTTATACCGCATATAGCCACGGACGGTGAAGGTAAGTGCCTTCTAGAATAGTCTGGCCTATCCCAGAAAATTTACTAACAAAAAAATTTCAATTCAAAGCTAAAGTTCAGGCTTCCACAGACAATATCTCTAAATACATTCGTGCATACAGCAAGCTAGGCGAATAAAGAAGGTAATGCCAGGATGAAGAGTGGGAATCGAACCCATAAGCATTGCGTTTACAGTCAGATGCTGTCCTACCGCTCCACATAAGTAATTTATTTTACAAATCAGCTTCACGCTGTATCCTGCACACAGCAGGGTAAGCAGAGGGAACCTAGTGTTAAGACACTCCGTTCTCCACTTTCTGCCGAATTCTGGAGGCATTGCGTGTTGAGTGGCAGAACTCAACGCCGCGCTTAACCTCGACACCAGAGCGAAGAAATGGAAATATAAATTTAAGTAAATATTTCATCTCTTCTCGTGGGGATCGAACCCACAACCAGTCAGTTTTACAGTCACACCTCGTGCTGCAGCGCCACGACTGGCCTCTACCTGTGTTAATAAAATGTATATTTTACAAATAATACATTTTATTAACACAGGTAGGCGCCACATTCCAATGAGACCATTTACCTTATGTTGTCTTTACTTTGATTAGATAAGAATGACATGTAATATTGTTTATTTTTTAATTTAATTTATTTAAGCCTATATGAAGAATAGTGAACCATACGTAGGTCTTTGCTCAGCTTTGGTGGGTTATGTGTTGAGTGGCTGAATTTAACGCCGCGCTTTTGCCTTGCTATTAAATCAAATAAATAAATCAGCTTCACGCTGTATCCCGCACACAGCAGGGTAGGCAGAGGGAACCTAGTGTTAAGACACTCCGTTCCCCACTTTCTGCCGAATTTTTGGAGGCATTGCGTGTTGAGTGGCAGAACTCAACGCCGCGCTTAACCTCGACACCAGAGCGAAGAAATGGAAATATAAATTTAAGTAAATATTTCATCTCCTCGAATAGGGATCGAACCCACAACCAGTCGGTTTCACAGTCACGCCTCGTGCCACTGCGCTACGACTGGCCTCAAATTGCCTTGCTATTAGAGCGAAGAAATGAAATATTCATAAATAATAACTCTTTCCTCCGAGTGGGGATCGAAATAATTAATAATTCGGTTTCTCGAGTGAAAGTTGAACACACCGTTGCGACTCATTGAGCACCGTCGCGATTACAGTCAAGACGCTAACGCCGACGACCTACCAATAAAAAAATACTGTAGATGTTATACACTTTTAAATCAGTAACACATTTTAATCTAAAAAAATATCATGGTGTGAATAATTCTAAAAAGGGATGCGATATATTTATTGAAATAAGCGAATATACTTTAAACATTGTTTTATTTATTTTATTCTACATCAATCAAAATAGTTTAATAATTAAAGTATGGAAATGTTTATCTTATGACTTATGACTAAAATTGAATTGGAATATATAGTTACTGATAGTCGAAATTTTCAATTTAACATTCATGAATGTCAAACGGTACATATATATTTTTTTATTTATTTTGTTATGTCAATACAATTGTTACAAGTTGTTTTTAACCATTTTATATTTAAACACCTGCTATGACGCATGTGCGTCGCGGATAATTGAAGCACATATAAATTGTCTACACTTAAATATTAATAATTATAAGTAGAAGTAGGAATATTCATGAATATTGTAATAATATTACCACCATATACCTTCGTGAACTATAAAAGAACAGTCTGTAAATTTTCACTTATACAAATAATTTGAATCCGGTAGTGTATTAAAACCTAGGGTAGTTGTGCGATCTCCTCGGTGGTCGTCCTCGGGAGCGCATGCCTCGGCCGCGAGCTCCACTCTCGCTATCTGTTAATAACAATGTAATTGCGACTTAAAAACTTTATCAATAGTTCAAAAATAATTTATAGAACAAAAAAAACTATTATTAGTTTTAATTTTTACTGGAAAAAAACTTAAATATGCTAATAGAATTAGTAAGGAAATTTGACGGACCATTTTCGAACTGCGGCAGCCAAGATTTTATAATTTTTGAAATATTTTTCTGAATAATTAGTGAGGATACTATTCTATATAAGTAATTAAACAAAAAATTAAGTCTATTAATTATCATTTTAAACATAGACATAAATTGGCTAACACTTTTGTAGTACTATTTTTTTAATTAAAAAAATAATAAAAATACCTGCGCCATTTACTTTGTTTGTGGGTTTTGGACATACACAGTATACATTTTTTTTTTAGATTTGACTCTGGTTCTTAAGACAAACGAAACACAAGAGATCAATGAAAAAATTTAACTATCCTCCTAAAGATATAATTATGCCTCACTTAGTTTTAATATCTAGTCATCTACTTAATTATTAACAACAATTTTACTAATCAGCTTACAAATTCTCAGTCGTGTCTTATTTTAAGTTTAAAAGTGCTTTTTGCTTCGAAAAATGTAAATTTATTACGAAAAGCTAGTGTTGACAACTATAACAGTAATTGTTATGTATGTGACAAAATAAAGAACAAAAAATCACGAAGTTGTGTAGTTTAAAGAAGAAATATTGGGAAATATTGCCTAATATCATCTGTAAACCTATTGTAGAATCTCTGCGATATTGTAGTCAAGGATTTGAATTTGGAGTACCGATGATATGGACTGAGCCTACTAAGACGTAATAAGACTAGAGACTTAGAGAAATATGTATGTCGTACATTTCTAGACTCAGGTATGGAAAAAAAATTAAAGGCTTTTTATTATTTTTCCATACTCAGGTCCATTAAATCTTTGAGGAGCTAACATGACCATTAAATTGCATTTTTTACATAACCATTTTGGACAGGTTCCTGGATAGTCTGGGCGATTACAGTGAGGATCAAGGAGGACAGGAGTTCCGCCAGGACATCAGGATAATAAAAGAAGGACTAACGGGCCACTCGCGGCTTCGCCCGCGTACCACCTATAATATTTTTATTATACTGCTATTGCCAACAGATTAATACATTCAATCATGAACACTACGTGGCTGCATGATAGGACGTCATCGGCGGCAAGTGCGCCCCCGCGGGACTCGAGCCTGGGCTTGCGGCAGAGCGTTCAATTATTTTAATTTTCTCGAAAAGTATACGTCCAAATTACATGCTATAAAAGCCAAAAATTATCTACACAAAATTTCCATGATGATGAAATAACTTTCGCTCGTAAGTTTCAATATACATGTGAAATAAAAATCAATGAAATATCACCTTACAATTTTCAAATATTTTTTTATCACAAAATGCCTTATTTTAACTTATTTATAAGAGATAGATAGATATATGACGTCGCGGAGTTTATTTTAGATCTAATAAAATTGAATATGTTTGTCATACAACGTACTGACATATAAAAAGCTATTGTGCAGCGCTCGCACTTAAAGCAATTTTAAAGGAATTATATGGCGTTCCTTATTATTATTATTTCGTTATTTAAGGCTAACTAGGACTTACACAGCAATGTTATATAGCCTATAGCACTTCTGAAGCTCCTTTCATACAAAACAAAAAGAAAGTAAATCGGACCAGTAGATCCAGTAATCTTAGCGTTTAAACAAACAAACAAATTAACAAACTCTTCTGCTTTATTATATTAGTATAGATACCAATGTCTATAAGGACAACCACCTAATGGCAGATTACTATTGGACTGCAATAGGGGATATTGCTGAGAAAAATCACGACCTTAATAAGGATCGGACCCATGTTCATCGCGTGGAATAAAAAAATTACAAGTAAGGCAATATTTTTACGGACAACGCGTCCAACTGAACGAAGTGGAAGGGAAAGGCAAAGAAAGCAAAGAAATATTAACACTTTAATACCTAATTACGAGTTAAGTAGCCTATTAGCTCTTTATCAAGAGAGTTATATAAAAAATATTTTTATTATATAATAATTATTATATAATAATTATGTCAACTGACAGACGAATGCCACCTCAGTCTACCCGTGACCACGGACTACTGCAAAGTGTTCGAAACGTCTTGTTTCCAAAATGTAAAAGCTTAAATATACGATTAATCCGGTTAAATTAGTTTTACTTTTATTATCATTTGGTTTGTGCAGTAAAATAGACCTAGATTTAGTGATTTTTCAAAGTAGTACTAATGCTAATTATGATTTAAAAAATATGTATGCAAGTGGGGAATGGTGTGTCTTAACACTAGGTTCTCTCTGCTTACCCTGCTGTGTGCGGGATACGTGTAGATGATTTGATTTAGATTTTAGGAATGCAAGTCGACTATTCAAGTAATGCAAGCATGGTACAGATATTATAATATATAGATTAAAGCAATACCAGCGGCGCGCATCCAGCGCTGGTGCGGCGACGGCGCGGCGCGGCGCGGCGCTGCACTCGCCTCCGCCTCGCGCCCCTCCTCCGCTACCTTCACGCAACACAAAATACAAATAGGATTATCTTTATGGCCCAAGAGCCTGTGCCGGCTTGCGTAGAGAAACCAGGTTTTACAAAAATAACGATGGTCTGGTTGTCACTGGCTCCTTCCTATTATGTCATATTAGTTAAAACTACACGTGACATTCTAAGTGATATCTTAAAAATAAATAAGATATAGTCTAGCCCATTTTATATCTTCATTAAAACAATAAAAAACTGTATTTAATTTACTTTGCTTTTAATATTTTTTATTAATTATTATACTTATTTTAAAATGTTTTTTTTTGTTCAATAATTATAATTTTTATGTTATATCTTATAATGAGCCTGTTGTGGCGCAACTTACAGAAAAAAAATAATCATTAAAATTTTGGTCCTGCTTGCAAATTATAATTTAAGAGAGAATATTTTAGATTTACAATACTCTTACTTGTTGAGGGGACGATGGCTCGCTACCTTGAGAGCTGACAGCGGCTGCTTCTTCTTCACCACGCGATTCTTCCCACTCACGAGTTTCACCTTCAGGTCCTGAGTAAACAGATATTTTGTTTAGTATCTCGTTGTCTCTCGGATACACCAGCGTAGGCAGAGGGAACCTAGTATTAAGCCACTCAGTAACCCATGCATTGCCTAATTTTCGCGACATTGCCAGTTGAGTTGCGGTACTGAATCGCGCTTTGACTTCTTACCAGAGCGAGGAAATTTGTCTTAGTGGAAATGAAAGTCAAAACGGTCAAATAGAGTATTTAAATGAAAAAGTAGTAAGTGTAGGACTCACTCGTGTGCGGCGGCGGCGGCGGCGGCGGCAGCGCGGCGGCCAGGTCGGCGTGCGTGTCGTGGTGCGAGGCGGCGCCGCCCGCCTCCGCGAACGTGAAGCGCGCCGCGCCCGCCTCCGCGCCCGCCGCCGCGCCCGCGCCGCCCACCGGCGACACCACCGCCTCGCCGAACCTGCGCGGATACACGCTTACACTCTCGAGGCCAGTCGTGGCGCAGCGGCACAAAGTGTGATTGGAAAACGAGATGCAATATTTACTTAAATTTATATTTCCATTTCTTCGCTCTGGTGTCGAGCCAAAGCGCGGCTTTGAGTTCTGCCACTCAACACGCAATGCCTCCAGAATCCGGCAGAAAGTGTCTCAACACTAGGTTCCCTCTGCCTGCTGCTGTGCGTAGAATACAGCGTGAAGCTGATTTTATAGCACTTAAATATACGCGATTGATACGATAAAAAAATTCTATATTTTTTAAATAAGCAAGACAGCATCCCATATATAAAAGAATAGGCAGAGATTACGTTAAAAGAATAGGCAGAGATTACATTAGTGTTAAAACGTTCCATTCCCTATTTACCACCCAAATTTCGATACTGCGTATTGAATAGTGCAAAACAAATTCCCAAAAGGAAAAAATGAAAATAATTAATTTCTCTGAGTGTAAGTAAAACCGCCTTGTCGCTACGCCACGACGACCTTCCGCAGTAGCTATAATATTTATTGGCAGTATTGCTATAATCAAAGCAAAATGATATAATCCTTACCGGAATTATATTCTCGAAGCTCTTACAAATAACTAACAAAACCATATACAATGGTGTAGTTTAAAGCTTCAAATAATAAAAAATTGTACAATAAAAGGCACCTACAATTATTTTTATATTTTATACTGAAGGCCAGATATAGGCATTGAATTCATTTGAGATAGTTCTTCTATTACTTTTTTATTTTAAAAACATAGCATAATGTTGTCACTGTGGTACATTTTATAAATCTAAGAAAAATATATAACTATTAATAAAAAAAAAAAATTATCATGTTTTTAGTGCATTTACAACGTTAAGATGAGTAAGTAGGTTGACGTCTAAATCATCAAATTCGGCCAGTGTTTGGTATCTACAGCGCCAATACTGACTGATAAAGACGTGCCTCCTTTATGACGTGCAATCGGGTCAAAATAAACTTACCCATCATTTCGTCTTGGCACATATAGAGTAGGTGTAGAAGGTACAATACTATCATCCCCATCGTCTCCACCATTTCCACCTATTGATAATGCTCCGCTGGCTGTAAGAAGGATAAGTAAAATTAAATTAAATAATCATATCATATAGATAGGCTGTCGTGGGCAGAAGCGCAATGGTGTGACTGTAACACGACGGTTGTGAGTTCGATCCTGTTTCGTAGAAATGAAATATTTTTATTTCCATTTCTTCGCTCTGGTGTTGAGGCAAAGCGCAGCGTCGAGTCCACAAGTCAACACGCAATGTCTCCACAATTCCGCAGAAAGTGGAGAACGGAGTATCTTAACACTGCCTATCCTGTTGTGTGAGAGATGCAGCGTATCATATAAACATATAAATATCACTAGCGACACTGTATAGAAACATTCCTTTTGCAAAATAATAAATATTTACACTTAAATTCCTTAATTGTGAATTATATACTGTGTAAATGTGATATATGAACTGTAGTTCAAATGATTTAAAAAAAAGGTAATTTCGAAAGAAAAAGTAGAATTGGAATGTACTGCTGCTTGTTTTGATTTATTCATATTCAAATCTGAGACCGTCGTGGTGCAATCGTGTGATTGTAAACGCAACGTTTGTGGATTCGATTCCCACAAGTGGGAATAAAATGTTTAATAGTTTTATTTATTTGTTCTGGTGGCAAAGTGCGGCATTCAGCTACACCACTCAATATGCAATGATTCGATATCGGAGGAAAGTGGGAAATGGAATGTCTTGACACTAGATTCTCTATATACAGTGTGAAGTTATTTTTTTAAAAACAGTTGTTTACGCTCAGTGCCGCTACTGATGGCCTCAATCTGCTGGTGCGGCGCGGGCTCGCTGTCGGGATCGCCGCGCGCCTCCGCGCCCTCGCCTCCGGCCTCCGGGCTTTGCGCAGGCGATTCCTGTCAATAAAATATATTTTTTTATGTTTTTCAGATTAAGAAAAAATATATATATAACGTATAAAAATTTAAACGTAGTGGGACTCAATCGCGTGCTAATTGAAAATCGTACAAGCGGTCAGACCACTAACGCCCAATATTAATAACCTATCTCCAACGTCAATCTTAGATTGTTCCATATATCTATCCAATCTCTAGATTGGATAGATATATGAAACAATCTAAGATTGACGTAGGAGATAGGTTATTAATATTGGGCGTAAGTCAACCGTTCTTAACAAGTTACGCAGAAACTTATATGTGCATATCTACCTTATTAGCATAACTCATTTTCACGATTAATAATCGAACACACAACAGTCACGTTTACAGTTAGACGTTGCGCCATGACAGCCTAATGTAGTATATTTTAAGTTTGATTTGATGGTCGACAGCGTTAGCTACCGCAAAAATGTTATGTGATCAAGCTTTTAAGTCAATATAAATAAGTTCATTGTGTCTTAAGTGATGTCAATAAAAAGAACTTAAAAGAAAAGTATTAGCGTAGTGAGTGAAATAAAAAAAAAACAATGTGCCACTGACATTCAGGTGAATTATTTACTTTTTTATTTTAAGTCTACTTAAAATAAAACACATATAATCGGCTTAGAGTGTAAACCTGTTAATAGCCAATAAAGCAAATTCTCAGGAGATTGATTTTCTTGACAATTATCTATTATATAAAATAAAATAAAGGCCATTTTTGTATTTGTATGTAAACTTCCGAATAGTATAAAAATGTATGAATTCATAATCATAACGATTAGAAACTGATTTAGAAGGCTTACACTTTAAGCCGACGATGTTCTACTTTATTTATTAATAATTAATTAGTTAAAAGTAATGTACCTGTTGTGCAACATTCTCTCCATCGTCACCTTCCACTTCCTCTTCTTCCTCGCCACCTTCAACTTCTTGTTCTTCTTCCATATCCTCTTCGTCCTCTTCTCCCTCCTTAAACAATTTTATGGCATTTATTATGAGCTACTGATCCAAACGCGGCATCCCGTAAATTTATTGTTATATAATAGCTAAATAATACAAAATATTTACATAAATCGTAGTGTATGTGTTATTCTGATTTATAAACTATATTATTATTGTATGTAATATATATATTCTGATGTATAAACTATATTATTATTGTAAAGGTTCATCTAAATCTGTTCATTAGTTTTTGCGTGAAAGTGGAACAAACACTCATCACAACATATTTTCACATTTCATTTTTCACATTTTCAGTGAGATTAATTATGAATATAAACGTAGAGATTCTCATATTTTATTACTCTATTACTGAAATTAATAAAATTTCCACGCTATCACCATAGCCGGAAAAATGATACATGTTGCCTAACCTTGTAGTTTTATTTTTAATTCTTACTTATACTACAGACTTATGGTCCGTACCTTTTGTTATTTTTATATTTCTTTTAATACTTTTTTCTCTAGATATTACCTAGAACTAGACTTATGTTATTACATACATTTATTTCTATATTTATACAATATCTGCTTAAAACGGTCCAGTTATTCATTTCAGTTGCCACTTACTAACTTAATCTAACACTATAATCTAAATCTACAAGGATAAAAATAGACATTAATTATAAATAAATTTAACTCAATTGATTACAATAACATAAAATGTTGATTACGGAATAAAAAAACCTTGTAGTTTGAAAACTATCGTTATTTTGTGTTCACTGGAACACCATAAACAGAGAACAACAACACCTAGATTTTATTAAAACAATAGGTCAGGATTACTGCAAAAATATTATTTTATTATGTTGTCTCTTTTAATATAATTTTGGCCATTAAGAAAAACACACTATTATACAATTAAATATTGAAAAAAAAACCATGTTATCATACCCGATACATAGTGCCGGTGCATCTTTCGTCGTCCTCCTCAGAGTCCACCACGATGACGCCTTCGTCGTCTTGGTCGCAACGCGAGGACGTCGGCACTTGGTATTCTACTTCGACTGACCGTTCGAAACCCTATTTAATAATAACGACAGTAAAATATACGTACAATTTCAATGTTTTTTCTCCACTACATTTTTTTTCAGCCTCAAGCTGTATCCCTCCTATGTCTTAGTGTTATGACACTCCGTTCTCCACTTTCCGCTGGATTTTTGAGGCATTGGCGTGTTGAGGCGGAATTCAATGTCGCGTTTTTTTTGCATATTGGTACCAGAGGAAAATATTAATAAATAATAATTCATTCCCCTATCGAACCCACAAACGTTGCGTTACAGCCACACGCTTGTGTCCACAATGGATTTTTAATTAATAATTTATTTAGAAAAAAATCTTTATACCTCGCGTGGCTACGATTATATTAAATAGAATGGACGTTGACGTCTGAACTTGATTTACTTTACAATTAATATTACATTAAATATTAATTATATATTATATATACAGCAGCGACCCGTTCGCCGCTTCACTCGCTAGAACTACACTATTAATTATTTACTAATCAGAAGTAATTTCTTGTTCTTATAATATTATCACTTGAAAGACAATATTTATACATCGAAAATTAGTTTCAAACAATTTAAAAAATATAAATTTATGTGTCTCAATTTTGTTAAACCAAATAGTTTATATTGATATAAGTTTTTTATTTATGAACCGATTATAAATATAACAAATAATAAATCTTAATGTAAGCATACCAAAATATAATAGAGAAATCTGCACTTAAATCGGTTAAGCCGATTCTGAGATTAGTGCGAACCAACGGATAGACAAACTGACAAAAATTTAAAAATTAATTGTTTTGGGTTCTATTACATTGACAAGTATCCCCAACAATAGATATAAGCAGACACAGTACACACCTGCACCCGTGTGCGCTTGGCCGCCAGGGGGCGCTGCTGCAGGCGGCGCTTGGCGGGGCGCGCGGGCGACGTGGTGACGCCCGCCGCCGCCTGCGACGTGGACACGCCGGGCGCCGCGTGCGACGTGCTCACGGCGGCGGGCGCGGCGGGCGGCGGCGCGGGCGCGCTGGCCGGCGCCGGCGCGCCCGAGCTGGCGGCCGCCGGCTGCTCGATGCGCGGCATCACCAGCGCCACCGCCTGCAAACGATATTCATTATCATATTAGTGAAGTTGCTGCTGCTTTATTGAATCAATGTATGTAAGTATACTGACGTCTGACGCTCATTCTGCTGTTATCTAGGGCAGTACGCGAAGAAATTAAGAAATCGTTGGCCATAATTTGATATAATAATTATATCAACTGAGAGGCGAATGCCACCTCAGTCTACCCGTGACCACGGACTACTGCAAAGTGTTCGAAACGTAGGGTTTCCAAAAATGTATAATACCAAATACACGCGATTAATCCGGTTAAAATAGATTCATTTAAAAAATATACACTGACTTCGCTTAATATAATTTCTCTGTTATGTACTGTTATTATTATCAAATATATTAGTCACCTGTTGAGGTCCCTGGGAATGTGAAGAAGACTGAGCTGCATTATCGCTGGACCCTGAGCTACCCATACCTGCTTCACTTGTGTCCATGTCCTATAACATTTTAACAATTATCATATATAAGTATATTATTCTAAATATTAAGACGTACCTACGTAACACATGTATTGTTAATTATTTGAAATATTAAATATATAAGTAGAAGCATACTATAGAAATTATTTTTCCTAATAAAAAGTAATATAAAAACACAGCCAGTCGAACTGCTACTTCTGTGAGTGTTGTCACTTATATCAAGACCAAAACGAAAGTCAATTTCTTTTAAAAAAAAATATTTAAAAATAATATTTTCAATTAATTCATCAAAGGATACGCATATACATGTTACGAAGGCTTCGAACATTCTACTACCATATGCAATATAATATAATGCCGCTATAACATAAATTACCTTCCGACGCTTCCAACCTACATAAATAAATATACAGGATGAAAGTATCAGCGCTCCTTTTAGGGGAACAGCATATAGGGTGAAATATTTTAAACTCATACCTAAAAAAATTAATTAAGATACCTCAACAGTTTAAACGCAGGATTTTTTTTCATTTTACAGCGTTTATCCATACCTGTATTTCGTGTGACGCAGTTACGCATAGATACCAATAACGTAAACACATACTACTACAAAAATACTACTAAAGGTTAGGCAACTTTGAACTTTGCCGCCAATACCTACGACACGATTTCGGCGTATGCGGCGGTTTCCTTTTGATAAGTTTTTGTGTGCGTGCGTCGATCTTGACAAAAGGCGTTTTATATTACAACAATAATTTTATTATTTATTTTGTTTGAAAAAATCATTTTTTCATTTATGGAAAAAAAATGTATTAGGCTTTTATAAAATAGTTAAAACTGTGGTTTTATTTAAAGAGGTGTTAAAAATTTCAACATGTATATTCGGATTTATATTTTATTTTTTACAATTGAAAATATATTGTTTCATCATATATTTTACTCCATTATTTTGTAAAGTTAGCAAACTCTTAACTGGTTTATTATAGCATTTGTTTATTATAAATACATAAAATAAAAATATATGGGAACCAAAAATAACCTGCGTGGACTCTGGTGGAGCTGCGGAGGTGGCGGGGGCAGTAGAAGCAATGGCTGCCCTTGCCAAGGGACGTGATGACGATGTCGGCATGTATTCTGTGCTATGAGCGTCGTGTGGCGCTGTCGGGCCTACTTGAGCCATGGGCCGGATCGACGCCAATGGCGTCTCGCCACCTCGTCGGCTTGCTGATACACTTTGTTGTGCTACACCTAATAAATTATTATATGCTGAACTAAATAGAATACATATAATTCACTTAAAGAAAATATAACAAAATAAGTGTATCAACACTAAGTAGTAATTTTTTCAATAATTTAGAAGAAAATTTATATTACCATATTATTTTATTAGAAAAGGGAGGTACAACTCACCAGCCATAGGCTTAATATTGGCAGTAGGTGGATCTGTAGTTGTTTTTTCAGCAGCAGCTTGTTGTTTGGATCCTGATGTTTGGCTGGCAAGTTGTCTTTGAAGCATGTTCACTTTCTGCATAAGGGCTTCTACTTCTCTATTTCTTTCGGCTTGGGCTTCCCCACGTTCTTTCTCCATCCGTGACAAACGTCCTTCATATTGAGATTTTATTAATTCTAATCTAGCGTCTTGCTCGTCGCGGGTACTTTGTTCTACGCTATCAATTTTATTACGCGATTCATCTAATTCACGGGTGAGAGTATTTTTCAATTCTGTTAATTGAACAATTTTACTCTTGGCTTGTTTGAGTACTTGCTTCGCTTTTTCTTCTCTATCCATATTAGCAGATTTAAGAGTTTCCAGTTCTTGTTTTAATTTTTCATTATTAGATTTTTCTGTTTCTAGATTAACCTGAATTTCATTTAATTGGTCTTGTATTTTTTTATTTGTTTCCTCCAAGACAGCTCCAGCGGCGGCTGCTTCACCTTCACTCTTTTTTTTATCTTCTTCAACTGTTTTTACTAATTCTTCGAATTGAGCTTTGTACTTTTTAGCTATTTTTCGGATTTGCATTTCTTTGTTTTTAATATCATTCAATGATGCTTCTTTGACAGAAAGTTCTTCAGTGAGTTTAGTATTTGTCTCTAGAAGGGATTTATGTTCTGCTTTGATTTTTGTTAATTCTTCAGTCACACGTGCCATATCGTCCTTAAGTACTTGCATGTCTTCATTAAGCTTCTTGTTTTCTTCTACAATAGCATTTTGTTGACGGGAAAGTACAGTGTATTGCTCCTCTAATTTTGATTTTTCAACTTTAAGAGCACCTAGTTCTTCACTAACTTTCTTTACATTTTCTTTTTCATTTGTTAGCATTTTTACAAGAGTATCTCTTTCATTTTGTAATCGTTTCCAATCTTCAGGGCTCGTTTTATTAGCACGCTCCACTAATGCATTAACTCGAGTTCTCCATCTAGCACAATCAGCCTTTAGTGAAGTATTCTCCGATTGGAGAGTCTCATTTTTAGAAGTTAAATCGGCTAACTTGTCTTGTATAGGAGAAAGCTGATCCTCTAAAGATTTTACCGTAGTTGATAACTCGTCAACTCTAATTGATAAAGCATTACGTTCTTCTCGTAAAATTCTATTACTATCAGTCAACGCATTTAATGTTTCAACTTTTCTTAGAATATCCGATTGTTTATTAACAGTGACCATGCTTACTTCAGATTTCTCTCTTTCTGATGCTAGAGCTAATTTACTTTCGTCCAGTTGTTTTTCAGTTATTTCTAATTGAGATCTTAGCCTCATTGTTTCCGCTTGTAATATATCAAATTTAGCCATAGCTATATCTTTTTCTTTTCTTAAGAATTTTACGATTTGGAATAATTGTTCAGATGATTTTGTATCTTCTTCACTTATGGAAACATTCATAGTCGAATCATTAGCCGATTCGTTCATACTTTCTGACCGAGACCTGGAAGCATGAGTGACTGATAATTGTGTACCCAATGCTTGAATTTGATCGTGTAGCAATGAGTTTTGATCATTAAGATTTTTCAAACGTTGTGACAATTGTTCGTTTTCACTGGTAAGTATTTTTTCTCTTTCATTCCAAGCTAATTTCTCGCTTTCCAATTTTTCCATCGTGCTATTTTTCAAAGCGACAAGCTCATTAAGTTGATTTTGTGCCTTAGATAAATCTTCCTTAACAGCAGATAAAGTTTGAATATCAGTAGAATGTAATATCATTTCATGGGTATATTTTTCTTCAGCTCTTTGTACTGCTTCTGATAATTTAGTTATTTCGCTTCGAGCTGAATCAACTTCATTTTTACAAGCAGTAAAGTTAGCTAAAGCATTCTCTAATTCTTCCTTGACGGTTGACAACTCATTTTTCAAAGCTGTATTTACGGTGGAATATTCTCCATTACCTTGAAGTGACAATTCAGCTTCTAACTCTGAGCACTTATCTTCAAGATTTTGCAGTTTTGTTATATTTTCTGAGAGCTTAGCTTCTGTAACCTTTTTATAATTTTCATATTCACTATGCAAAGTTTTCAGTTCTTTTTCAGCACTTTCTGATATATCACAATATTGTCTGATATGTTCTTTTGCAGTGTTAAGTTGTTCAATAAGTGATTTGATTTCCGCATCTCTATCAATTAGTTTATTTTCAAGTTCTTTAATTTTTTTAATTGTATCCAAAGATCCGTCGCAGTTGGGCGCAAGAGCAACCTTGAGCCTTTTGGCGATATCTTCATTAGCTTTATTTTTTTCTACTAAATCATCTCTCAATTGTTGAATTTCTAGTCGCATTTTGTCGGCGGCATCTTTTTCTTCTTGCATGCGGGACTTAGCTGTATCAGTTTGGCGTTCCAGATGGGCAGCTAATTCTCTAAATCTGTCTTGTTCTTCTTGTAATCTCCTTCTCAAAGCAGCACACTCTCGGGTTGCTTCATCTAACCTGGTTTCAATTTTGGCACGATTTTCGGCTTCGACGCGCTCTAAGCTTGCTTTGATTAACTCTAAATTTTTTAGAAGCAGTGACTGGCCTTGTCTTTCACGATTAAGAATTTCTTTTTCAGTTTGCAAACGTAACTCGGCGTCTTTAACTAATTTATTTTCTAATTTTAGGTTTTCTACTTGTATTTCCGCAGCAGCAAGTTTCCCTTGTGAATTTAATACTTCATCTCTCAAATGCTGTAAGGAAACTTCATGCTTAGCAATTGTTGCATTATATGCTTTGTTTTTGTCTTCTAATGATGAAATTTGTTTTTTGTAAGTTGCTATGTTGGTTTGTAATATTTTCAACCTCTCATTATTATATTCGGATGTTGAAGCACATTTACTATTTGCAGCTGACAGTTTTGATATTTCCTGTCTCATATTATCTATTTGCTCAAATAGCATTCTTTCATTTGTCACTTTTTCTTCCTTATAAGTCTTGTATTCTTCTTTTAAAAGTTCTAATTGCTTTTCAGTTTCTTTATATTTCACTTCAAAAGTAGAAATATCTGGAGTTCCAGGTTTAGAAGGTTTTTCTTGGGATGTGTCCATTGCAAATGAGTCTCCCTTTTCTAAATCTGAAGTATCTAAAACAATGGAACTTTCAAGACGTTTGCCTTTCATATGATCATGATATAATTTTTTGAACATGTCTCTTTGTCTTATAAGACCATTAACCATTTTAGTTTGTCTATCTTGAGCTTCTGTCAATTCTGTTACTCTTTGTTTCAAAGATTCAATTTTATTTTCCATTTCTCCACTTTCAAATTGTTCTTTATGACGTTCTAGCTCTTCTTGTTTATCTGTCAATTCACGAATCATTCTTAATAATTTCTGATTATTAGCTTGCAATTCTTGAATATCACTGAAGGTTACTAATGTTTTAGATATAACTCGCGAGGAATTCGCATCTGTGGCATTTGTAGTATTAGTTGTGTGTGAAGAATCATGATCTCCATTAAGTAGCCCTCCTCTACTATGTTCTATCTCTTTAAGCAAAAAGCAAACTTGTCTTCCCAAATCAGCTAGTTCTCCTTTTAGCCTATTATTTTCACGATTATAATGATTTGCAATTTTGGATGATTCGCTGTAGTCGTCTCTGAGTCTATTACATTCAATTACTAATGATTCTATTTGTTGTGTTAATGCCGCATTACTTTCTAATGCTTCAACATATTCTGTTTTTTGTTTTTGTAATAATGGAACTTTTTCTTCCAGCTCTTGGACAATTTTATTTATAGTCACATTAAGTCGTCTATTTTCTTCTTTTTCTTGGCTTAATTCATCAGTTACTTTTACTAATTGAGAATAAATTTGCGTCAGTGACATTCCTGATTTCAAAAGCTTGCTAGCAGTAGCAGCAGATGGTGCTAAATCACTCAAAGCCATATCTAAGTTTTGTGCAGTTGCAGCTTTTAACAAATCATTTGCATGCTCCAGTTCATTTTTTAAGGATGAAATAATTTCATTCTTTTTCTCCATCAACTCCTCATGATCCATTTCAGCCTGTTTGTGTTTTGTTTCTAGCTCTCCATATTTTTCAGTGGCTTCATTTAACAACTTTTGTAATTCACCAATGCCCTCAGTCAATTCTGTAGTTTTTGCTTCTGCATCGTCATGCATTGTCTTGAATAAATCCGCTAATTTAGTTTTTGCATCTAATTCCTTTTTGTAGTTTTCAGACATCTTATTTTCAATGTCTCGTTGTTCTTTTAAACGTTGTGTAAGATTTTCAGCACGATTGTTTAAGTTCTTTTTTACATCATTTAATTGTTCAATAGTTTCAGTGGCTGCATTTAATTCTTCAATTTTTTCGGCTAGCTGTGTTTCTAAGCTAACCAACCTACTTGTGTTATTCAAACGAACTTTTTGTAATTCAGATGTTAGCCTATTAACTTCATCAGTTAATGCTGTTATTTGAGAATTTAATAAGACTCTCTCCTGATCTAATCGTTTTTCACGATATTGAAGAGATAACTCTTTACTCTGTATTTCATCATTTAATGCAAGCGCTTCACATTTTGAATCAATAGCGGCCCGAAGTTGTTGAGATAACGATGTTTCATTTGCAGTAAGCCTTTCTACTTCAGCATCGCGCCTTTGAAGAATTCTAGTCAAATCGTTCCTTTCGTCGATTGCAGCATCTCTTGAACTTTTAAAGGATATAACTTCATTTTCAAGACGATTAATTTTTTCACGGGCTTTTTCTAATTCTGAATTGAGAGACCCAACTTGCTTTTCCAATTGTTCTATAGTTTCATCTGCAACTAGTAACTTTTTAGCTGCTTCTTCATATTTTGCAGTCAGTTCTAAAATGGTAGCTTCAGAAGTTGCTATTTTCTCATCTAAAAGTTAAAAAATATACATTAATCACAATGTTATGCTTATATGCAATGTACATGTGTTTGTTGTAATAAATTACAGCAAAATGGTGGATATAAGTAGATTTGTGAAATAATATTTAAATCTCTTGTCCACATTAAATAAACTTGAAATTAGTAAGACGAAACAAACAAACTATGCCATTTCAAAATTAGATCTACTTAGAACAAAAATGCAGTGCTCTCAAGTCAATTACGTTTATCCTCTGGTAAATAAAAAAAATCAACTTCACGCTGTATCAAACACACAGCAGGGTAGGCAGAGGGAACCTAGTGTTAAGACACTCCGTTCCTCACTTACCGCCGAATTCTCGAACTATTGCGTGCTGAGTGGCGGAACTCAACGCAGTGCTTTGGAAATATAAATTTAAATAAATATTTCATTTTCTTCGAGTGGGGATTGAATTCACAACAGTCAAATTTATAGTCACACTTTGTGCCCTTGTGGCCACGACTGGATACAATTTTTAATTCTACCTAATTACTAAATTAAACAATACTGTTTTAGGCAAAACTTTTTGCCACACTTTGTCTTGTTACTTGAGTGTAGAAATCAATATAACTCATTTCTGGAGCAGGATTCAAACCCATAATCATTGTGTTTACAGACAGATTATGAATCTGACATAAAAACATCTTAACTTTAAACAAATCATGTTCACACTGTATACCGCACACAACAGGGTAGGCAGAGGGAACGTAGTGGTAAGACACTCTCTCTCCAGCTTTAAAGTCTATGGTTGCAGTTTTGAATATTAATATTTATGGTTCCCTTTCTCAAAAGGAAAACGGGATCATTCTATTGTTCATCTATCAAGAAAGATCTCTAATCTTTAGATCACATGGAAATATTAAGCTGATATTAACATCAAATATCCAGGTCTAAGGAACCTTGGAGTACAGAATAAATTAAGCTTCTCAGTCTATACAATCAAAAGATATGATTAGTTTGCTACATAATCAAAACCTGTATGGTACTTTCCATAGATCTACAATTATTAAATTTCACACAAAATAAGATCTTATTATTTTTTATGATTATGATATTACTTTTCGCGGCTTCGCCCGCTTAAATTTGTGAATTATTTGTTTGTTTTGGTACAGGGTAGTGTACGTTTCTGTTTTAATAAATAATGTATGCTTGCATTGCACTTAAGATTTCTAAAGTGAAAATTGTTAAAACCATAGGGTGGCATTTTTGATTTCCATTAGAAAAAATATTATTGGGAGCATATAACAAAATAATACAACCAGAAACAATGATATTTAAACATTTTGTCTGTTTGTTGGTTTTTCTGTTTGTCGACCCTTATCTCAGAAACGGCTTAACCGATTTAAGGCGAGAAGATGCGAGCGCGGTGCGAGAGCGGTAAAATCGGATTAATTGTTTTTATTGTAACATTTGTCATGTATGAATGGTGTAATGATTAAATAACTGACCTTTATAACTATTTATTTATATATTCATAGAAAAAATGATAATTAAAATATAGCTTTTTTGAGCACTCTTAATGTTTTAAGAAAATAAATTATATCAAAATACATTTATTTATTTTAAGATAAAAAATAAAATAACATATAATATATTTATGTAAATGAGAATGTATTTTTTGTTTAATAGCTCCCAATAAATATTACAATGCATGCATAAAAAGAACATTTTAGAAACTTGTTTAAATCTATGTTTCCACCTCAAAAACTCAAAAAAGCGAAAAAATAATTAAATATATATAAATATATAGATACCACATTAGTATCGATACTGTACTAAAGAAAATAGATACTATGTGATACCTTTGTATGCAAAGTTTAAAGCTGTTCATTATGACAAAAAAAAAACAGTATATCTATAGAGGAATTACACACTCATTTTATTGTTTCACAATAATATATGTATATTTTAGATGTAGTACGATGGCAGCTGTTCTAGTTAGTTCGCACATTTTCCTTTGAAAATTAGTTATTGTGCCATACTCTAACAGTTACACATGGTATCGTAAACTTTTTTGTGGATATTAATGTATTCTATAAAACTGTAGTACATCACTTTGCTCTAGTGTCAATAATTTCCACAATGTACGCGATATAAGGTTTTTTTTTTAATTTTTGACACGTTAATCGTCTAATTGTAAAAGAAATCCAAATCGGTCCCGTAGTTTCGAGGCCTATTCAATTCAATAAAGAAACAAAAAATCTAATCGATTGTCTTCATAATTTTAGTGATATCGATGCACCTCCATCCGCGCAGAGTTACTCGCTACGGTGCGCGAGGCCACACACTCCGCATTTTTTATTATTACATGATATTCTTTAGATTGATATTTTTAAATTCGTTATATCTTTTGAATGGAATGTCCAATTTTATTAATTTAAAAAGTATTTTACACATATTGAAATTATCTTTAATAAAATATCATTTAATGGGATAAGGATTAATACAGAGGTATGAATAACATAGTTTGATTATTGTCGGCACTTTCATCAACTTGTAAAATATAAAAAAGTTGTTATATTGGCATAAAGACAGTAGTTGGTTGGACATATGGTATCGCAGACTTTTTTGTAGATATTGATGCGTTCTATAATACTGTAAAACATTATTGTGTTCTATCATCAATAGTTTTAGCAGCGCATGCGATGATAGATTAATTTCTTCACATTTCGGGTTACATTATTGCATTTTTATTAAGGATCCCTATTATTTTTGGAAATGTAATATAACCTATGTTAGTCATTGAAGATGCAGCTTTCTAATAGTGAAAGAATTTTTGAAATCGGTTTGGTAGTTTTTGTGTGAAAACAATACAAACATACATACAAAAATAGAAATCTTTCCTCTTTATAGTATTAGTATAGATAGTATAGATAAACAAACAAACATTACAAAATGAGTTCATTTCATAATAACTTGAGTGCATACAATAATTTAAAGTGCTCAAAATTGTCAACTATATAAAATTTGCCATATAATCAAAACCTATAAAATATTTACCTTGAATGGCAAATTTCATACCAAACAAGCATAGAAGAATTTCGACAAGCTTGATGAGAATGTATGGCTTAGTTGCTCAAAGCGAAAGATGGTAATTGTAGTTCAACTTATTAAGTAGTTTAACTATAATTACCATCAAAGCGCTTTGACCAACTGAGCCATACATTCTTATTGAGCTCATCGAAACTCTTATATTCTTGTTACAACTTATTTTTTTGTAAAATAAATAAATTGTGCATATTGTGTATCTAAAATAAATAAGTTGTATAATGCTCTTTATTTAATATTTATTAATGTAAAAAATATTGAATATATAGCATCCTCTCTTGCCAAATGATAATTTAAAGTATTTATCTTTGGGTAGGAGAAATTTGTAAAAGTCTCCCTACAAAGATGCTGGCAGCATAATGGCTTAGTTGGTCAGAACACTAAGATGGTTTCCAAGAGGCATGGGTTCCAATTCCTCTACATTTATATGTTTCCTCAAAAGTACAATTATCAAATTTGGAAGGAAATATTGATTTAAGTAGTAAATCAATATTTGATTTACTACTTAAATCAATATTTCCTATTATAAAGGAATAAATCGAAAAAATAGAAATTTGTATTTATTTTACTGAAAAATACTAGTACAAACTTATATTTGTAATTTATTGCATACAAAATGAATGTCAAATTTTATAACTTGTACTTCTATTGATCTAAGTATCTTCTGTTGATCTAAAATTCTGAAATTGACACAGAATGCCCCTGATGGGCGAGTACAACTCACACTTGGCTGATTTTTTTGTTGATTAAGTCACCTGCCACTAGTACTAAAAAAATCATGCAAGTGGCCAAGGTTAAATTATAATTTCCAAGTGAAGAAAGAACACACACACACACCCAACATGAATGAAGACAACCTCAAATAAAACAATTTCTTTAATATATTATTTCAGTTTTTTTTGTTGATATCTGTACAAAAAGACTTTTACAAAGGCTCACTTTGCAAATAATAGAAGATGATAAAGATGAAGCCAATGTAAGAGAATATAATTTACTACTTAAGATGTAGGTTCTCTAAATCTAACATATCATCATATTTATAGAGGTAATGTTTTAACCGAACTTGAGTTAGTCTTAATTATACATTTACTCCAATAATGTGCAATATAAGTATTTTTTTATGAAATGCAGACAAACTATTGTATGTACAAACATACAATAGTTTGACAACATTTCAGTAATAGTATTATATAGTGAAAAATATAGTCCAATTATATCTCTTCCTTGATATCCTTATCATATTAACACTATAAACTGGTGCAACTTAAATGATATATAATGATATAATATTAAGCCTTATTTCCAAGTTTATTTCAACATCAAAATATTATCTTTTCTATGAAAAATTATGATAGTGAAAAGCAAAAAGACATTAAGGTATTATTCAATGCTTATATGTACATAGGATGGTGTTTAAGCATTTTTTCCTTTGCAAGAAATGGCTTGTATTTCATTAATACATTCACAAATAAGGTAGTATGATTTTTTTCTTATATTATACATGTTACGTTTAAAAAAGACTAATTTCCAAGTGCTAAGTCTGCAAGCACTGTCCTGATATTTGCTATCTGACGTACAAGTTGTCTTAGCATTAAAAGTATTTTCTATATTTTTAAAATAAATACAGACATGCCGTTAACAAGACTAAAATTTTAATAGATTATAAATGTAGACCGGCTTACCTATTTGTGATTTGCTGGTTTCGTGTAACGCCTTTGACGTTAAGTATTCTTCAAATTTTTGATCAATATAAACATTGATTTTTTCCGCGATGGTGCTAGGAATATCAGCGATTTCAGTTTCAGATAAGACATTGTTTAAATGATTTTTCCCACCGGCTTCTGCACTCGCGGCTTCCATCTTTGTCACACCGCACAACGCAAATTTGACATATAAAATCAAATGAAATGAAGCTTTTATTAACAGATTATATTATGAACCATTATGCGTTCTAAAACAATAAATAAAAATAAGCAGGAATCATTCTATACGCTACTTAAAAAATGCAGACAAATAAATACAATAGAAAATAAACTTATTAAATATATAATATTCATCAAAGTAGAATTATTGATATAAGCTAGTATTTTACATATTACATTAGTAATAAAAATGGATACAAAGTAGGTCAGAGGTCTGTGATAAGAGTAACATGCTAAATATGAATTATGAAATGAATAAGGAATTACGTCCACTGCCGAAGAGTCTACTATATACATATAAAAACGAGTATGGTAATAATGTACGTAATTACGATTATTGTACCTAAAGAGTCTCGTTGAGTGCAATAAACGATATTAGTGAAGTTAATAGTCTGTGGCAACGATTATTTGTAAATGATTATCTGTTGAATATTTTCACACCTTTGGGAAACAAAACAGAAATGGACTCAATGGAGGAAGAACAATGTTTACATCAGTGTGAAAATTATATTCAGAATCATAACATTCAAACACTATTGAAGGATTGTATAGTACAATTATGTTTACATAAACCAGAAAATCCTGTAGTGTTCTTGCGGCAATATTTTCAAAAATTAGAAAGAGTAAGTTTTGAACACTACTAGTAAACAAATATAAACACGATAGTTATCCCAACTATAACTACCCAAACGTAAAACCAATGCTTTCTATAATCATCCAAATAATATGATTAAAAAAAGTAGGTCATTAATAAGTTTCGTGGTTGAGACTATAAATTTTTATAATTTGATACTCGAGTTGACAGCTCACTCAAAATAGAAACGCGCAAGATTCTTGTAGAGTGATCTGTATTTAGACTATAAATATTGTCTTAAAACTATATTTAATAACTGCGTAACTTTACCGGATTCGTAGGAACCATTCGTGAATTAGTTGTTGGAGTGCACCTGTTTTAATTAAAAAATATATATCTGACCAATTGTGATTTTGAAGATAAATGGTAATAAGAATTATGATTATTGTAGTTATTATTTTATATAGTAGTTAAAATTTTTACACAGTAATTTGAAATTCACATGCTATCTAGCTGATAATAATTAACACATCAGCATCTTGACCATAAAAACATTTGATTAATTCTAATTTAGCTGTATATTTATTAATAACTATAAATAGTTAGGTAATCAATACTAAATTAAAAACAAATTTTAATTTCGAGAATTTTGACATTCTTGTGAAGGTCAAAAAGTATCAGATAAATATTATATGTATATATATTTCATTTTGATAGTTAATGATGTTAAATTACTAAATGATATTTATAAAGTACAAAATCAACATTAATACCTACTAACTAGTTCTTATGTCATTTTATTTATCAAAAGGGTGACATTAAATCTTTGATAAATTGCTTAATATTGAAGGAATAACACCAATATTTAAATTATTATTTTGTTGCACTATTGTTTATGTAATATTTTAAATAGGACTGTTCACTTATATTGTATTTATATTGTTTGCCATTTGGTTCTTTTTGACTTTCCCACTGAGGATACAGAATGAAGCTATTCAAAAAATGTTGTAAAGTTAAATGTTTCTTTACTATTGCTTATTTAAAGGTGTAACTAACATACAAAATTAACAAAATAAACTACAGTACCCTCAATGAGTCATGGCTGCCTAGAATTTACATTTCTGAACTTTTGCACATTTTTCACTCTGGGAGTAAATAATCAAGTAAGAAAAATAGAAAATGAAATGTATGCAATCATTTCATTTGTTTATTTGGTTGCACAACAAACATTCAAGTTTGTTTTGCTATTAATTTTAATTCTAGTATTTAATATAGAAATATTTACAATGTAAAGAGTTAATAGGAGCAGGTCAAAGCAGCTGCAGCAGCAGCGGCCACTTCAGAAGGTGAAGCAGATGGCGAATTGTCACCTCTACCAGTGCCAGGTGGACAGCTGCCACGCAGACGCGGAGGTATTAGTGCTGAACCTGTCACTGAAGAGGATGCTACTAGTTATGTTAAAAAGGTTATATGTTTTTTTTGTACCTTCATACAAGCAAGTTGACAGATAACTTAAAATAGGTGCTTCTATTATCATGGTTTTAATGAGATTAAATTGTATGCTTGTTGGAAAAATCATTTTGTTTAAATTCAAAGAGATATGATATAAAATTATTCAGAACTATGCTATATATAATGCTATATAAAATATTCATAGTTTAGTAAAAGAAAGATACCAATTACTTGGCTCTTAGGCTTGAATCTAGATGTATTCACTAAGAAAATGTTGATTTGCTAAAGTGTGAAATTGAAATTAAAAAAAAAACCCTAATATTAATAATAACTTATACTATGCCAACATACTGGTATTGGTAATAAACACAATTGTTACATCATAATATCACAATAAGTTTATTTTTTGAAAATTTGAAGGTGGTGCCAAAAGACTACAAGACAATGGGTGCATTATCACGAGCCATAGCATCTAATGTGCTATTTACACATCTAGATGAATCAGAGCGTGCCGACATGTTTGATGCCATGTTCCCTGTGCAGTGCCTGCAGGGTGAAACAGTCATCCGTCAAGGAGATGAAGGAGATAATTTTTATATCATTGATTCTGGAGAAGTTGAGGTATTAAATGTTGATTTTATTTAGAAAATAATTTCAAATTCTTTTCAATTTCAAATTCAAATAGTTAATATAGTTTATGCCAACTATATGACATATTTACAAAGTGCTATAAAAAGTATATAATATAATTGTAATATTTTTCAACTTTTATAACAATCTTTGCTTATTTCCATTAGAAAAAACATTTATAAGATATATAGATAAATATAACACTATGATTAAGTGTGCCATGAAATTATAAAGACTATTTTGTAATTTTGAGTTGTGTTATAACCTAACCAAAATTAAACCAAATATTGAAGAAGTGTGAAATGAGAAAAATAATACAATTTCTTTTTAATATTTTTAAAATGTTATTCAACACTAAGGTTAAAACAGATTACGTAAAGTAAAAAATCTGCTTACGCAGTATCCTACACACAGCAGTTTAGGCAGAGAGAATCTAGTTAAGACACTCTGTTTCCTATTTTCCGCCGAATTCTAGAGGCATTGCGTGTCAAGAGGCTGAACTCAACGCCGCGCTTTGCCTCGAAACTAAAGCGAAGAAATGAAAATATCAATTTAGTGGGATCGAAGCCACAATCAATTGCGTTTACAAACACATTTGTACCCCTGCCTCACGACTAGCTTCTATATTACTCATAAAAATTTTACTACGAGACGCAAACATCCTGAATAAGTTGTAACAAGCATATAATAATTTTGGACGTTTTGCCAGAGACGCGGGTTCGAGTCCCGTAATTAACCTAGCACATTCATATTTTCATAGATAGGTAGGTACTCTAAAATATTAATTTTATATTGGCACACTAGGTTCTCGTAAATGGAGAAGTAGTAACATCTATAGGAGAGGGTGGTAGTTTTGGTGAACTGGCGCTTATTTATGGTACGCCGCGAGCCGCCACAGTGCGCGCTCGTTCCCCTCTCAAGCTGTGGGGCCTCGACAGGGACTCCTACCGCCGTATACTGATGGGCTCAACTATACGCAAACGACGGATGTACGATGAGTTCCTCTCGCGTGTGTCCATATTGGGTATGTTATTATTGAATTATATTGTTATATTTTTTTTTGCGTGGCCGTCGGTTGTCAAAAGGAACATAGTGTTAAGATACTGAGTTCCCTACTCTTTGCCTACTTCTTGAGACGTATACAGTAGCGGAACTCAATGTCTTCTTACTTGAGCAAAGAAATGTTTTTTTTTTTTTAATTGTAACCATACCTATAATCGACGCGTTTACGGGAACGTTGTGTCACTGCATCACGACATAATTTTAATTTTTTATAGCTATTAATATGTGTTTTAAAATATTACTGTTAATTTATCACTTTATATAATTATGGTGAACCATAATGAAAAATTTTGTAATATTGCTTTCTGTTAAAATCATATGAAGGAAAAGCACATTTATGGACAATTACTTTACTCATATAATCTGAAAATAAAATACTTATATTGTTGAATTTTCAGTCCCAGGTCTGTACCTGGGACTGAAAACTCTTGTAATTCAAATGTAAGTTTCAGGTGCCCCTTAACATTGCATTAACCTAAATAAAGCTAATCAAATACAACTTTTTTTCTAATGTGCTAAACTGGACCATTCCAGGTCAACAGTGACCTGGAATCATCTTTACTGAGTGGGTGGGATGTAAAATCCATTTAAATAGAGCTTTTTATATAATTTATTTACAAATGACAAGAACAGTGCTACCATAGCAAATGTACAGAGATAATTATTGTTATTACTAAACACAACTAGTATATTAATACTATAAATATTTTTTTAGAAAGCTTGGAAAAATGGGAGCGATTGACTGTAGCTGATGCTTTAGAGCCAGTATCATTCAATGATGAGGAGACGATAGTTCGCCAGGGTGAGCCCGGCAATGACTTTTACATCATTGTGGAAGGTACAAAAAATTGTTATTTTCAATATTTTATTAGGAAAAATAAAAAAAGGACAAAAAAAATCTTGAATAAATGACAACAAATAGTCTAAAATGTTTACCTTTGTGTAACAATACCTGATTAAAGCTTTATCAATTAAGTACTGAGGTTAATAATTTTATTTATGTAATATTTGACGACACAAGGTATATCCTTCAACAGGTACGGCGGTAGTGCTACAGCAGCGTGGTGCGGCAGGCGCAGGCGGGGAGGCGGTGGAGGTGGGGCGGCTGGGGCCCTCAGACTACTTCGGCGAGATCGCGCTGCTGCTGGACCGGCCGCGCGCCGCCACCGTACGCGCCGCCGGCCCTCTCAAATGCGTCAAGTTGGATCGCGCCCGGTATGATTTTTTTAAAATTTGTCTTTGAGTCTTGCTTTTTTTTACTGTTCCGGGCTTTCTCCCTCAAAACAGAAGTTCTCTTCTTATAATGGTGAGATATTGACAATGCAACGTCGCGTCTTTTTCATCACTGGTCTATTTGTATATGGCAGTTTTTTATTAATGTAGGCAGAGGGAACCTAGTGTTAAGACACTCCGTTCCCTACTTTCTGCCGAATTCTCTACACCAGAGCGAAGAAATGGAAATATAAATTTAAGTAAATATTTCATCCTTCCTCATTCGAGCGAGGATCGAACCCATAACCAGTCAGTTTTACAATCACGTTTCGTGCCGCTGCGCCACGACTGGCCTCAAAGCGTGAAGCTGATTTATTTGTTAATGTAACTTAAATACACTGACTATGCTGTTTGCAAACAACAAAGTGTGGAGTTAATTTACTCCTATAAGGTAGTATACATATGTTTAATTTGTCTTTCCTTTATAGATCTTTAAAATATTATATTTATATATTTTTTTGTTTATAGGTTCGAACGGGTATTGGGTCTATGTGCAGACATCCTAAAACGAAATATTGCTCAGTATAATAGTTTTGTTTCTCTTTCCGTTTAACAAAAGCTTATTTAAATATTTTAATAAAATAACGTACTAAGTCAATTGTATCAGCCAACATTTGTATTATTGTTATTTGTATAATAAAAAAATACCTATCAGTCCTTATATTTAAACTTACGTAATGTTATGAAATATACATAAATAATAATTAATAACACAAATGATTATTTGTTACAAGTAAAAATAATAGAATGTGTTTCAAAATAAAAAAAATGCGCCATAATGTGTTAATTTTATTTATAAACTTATGCATTTGACTCGCCTACTTAAATGTTATATTTTTGATTTAGCTTTATTTATAAAAAAAATACTTTTATGTTAAATGTTACAGGATATTTATTTTTTTAAGTTTACGAATACTATTTAAATCTTGTTACTTAATGTAGAGGTAAATCTTGGAATGTTTAGCCAATAATAAATCGACATAAACCTTATGGTTTGGGGTTATTTTGTTTTAGTCACTCTTTTCACAAATAATTTTCCGTATTCATAAAACATTTATGAAATTTTATAACATATAAAAAATTATGAATTTACGATATCAAGTTTTTTTTTAAATAATATTACCCACATTATAATATTTACTTCTATTTGCTAAACATCGCTAACAGAAAATTATTTTTTTAGTCTAACAAACATATTTGTTTAGTGATCACATTGAATCATGTTTAAAATAGTACTACTAGTTTAAATGAATAATTATTTACTTAAAAGATTAAAAACTACAGTATTATATGATTGAATTTATAATACAATATATACCTACTATAAATGAATTCTTAAGAAGATTATTTTATGTTTTAATATAGGTTGAATTATTTTAATATTTTGTTCTTTAATGAGTTTGTTAACTTAAAAATATTTATTGTCTTCATATATAAATATAGTATTTGTTATTGAATAATATTGCTTTTTATTTCATTACTATCGGCCCACTCGCGGCTTCGCCCATATACCACTTATAATTCCTTTATTCTGCTGCATTTTCCATAAGATTATCAATATGAATAACATAATTTATATATTCAATAATTTTAAGGAAATAGAAGAAAGAGAGAGCAAGCACTACATGGCTGATTGCAAGGACGAAATCGGCGGTAAAGGCGCCCCTGCAGTACTCGTGCCTATTGCTTGGGCCGAAAACGGAGCGTTAAATTATTCTAAATTTACATTTTATCAAAAGTAAACGTTCAAATTACATGCTATAAAAGCCAAAGAATTTTTTCATAAAATTTCCTTGATGTTGGAGTAACTTTCACTCGTAATCTTTATCAAATAAAAAACGTTGAAATATCACCTTGCGGTTTTCAATTATTGCTTTTCACAAAATGCATTATTGTAATTCGATGGCGTTATTGGATTTAGCTAAGACTTACACCATAACGTTAAATAGCCTATAGCACTTCTGAAGAATGCAGCTTTCATACAAAACAAAAAGAAAATAAATCGAGTAGTAGATCCAGAGATCTTAGAGTATAAACAAACAAACATATAATATAGATTAATCACACTACTAACTACTTCTTATTGATTGATAGGTTAATTTTAAAACGTTTTTTTATAATAGACGTTTAGAATTATTTGTAATGTATCACAAAACTTTTATTTTTAAAATTAAATGTATTGCAAATAATATTTTTATTAAAGATCATGATGATACTTTAATCAAAGCCAATATCAGTTTTTTTTTAATATTTCAAGGATATCAAGAAAACATTGATTACGTTTTTATATAAAATTATTAGCATTTATTAATATAAATAAATAAAAGAACAGCACCGTGGATAAATTATTAAAAGAGCCAATAAGGAAACCAATTGAATTAATTTTTCAAAATTATGTTGTTCTTATTTAAATTTACAGTATAAATAATTCTATATTTTCATTTGAATTATTTGTTGCGTTGCTATTTTGACTATTCCATTAAAATCCTCATGTAGGTGTGACCGCCAGAATTTACATCTTCCCCAAACCAACGCTGTGTAGTTAGGTGAAGATATTCCCTGGAATATTCGTGCTATACTTTTGCCTGTAAATGTGCAATCTTTGTAAGTGGCTATTAATGCCCTGACATCAGATGTAACGCGTTCAACATCTAATGGTCGTTCCTCTAAAGCTATATTTTCAGGTAAATTATTTTCTCTTGAAAAATAACCATTTATTATTGATTTCAATTCATTTGATTTCTCTTGCAGAAATTCTTCTGTGAATACTATTTGGTGGAATGAGTGGTTGCCAAGTTTACTAAATGTTTTATTTATTTCTTCCAATTGATATAGCATAACTTTTTCTTGATTATCAACTATCTCATGTATTTCATCAAGAACATTATCTAATTCCGAAGCCATTAAGTCACCAGGGGCTTTTATCCTAAATCCTAATGTATTAAATTCTACTTTTAAATGAGATCTTTTAGTCATTCCATCCTTTGTTATCCATTCCAAATTTTTTAAATGATATTTCGTCATGCCACTTTCCCAGCCAATAGCAGCAGCAACTTCTATGACATTGAATTCTAAAATACTACTCTTCTTAATGTCAGGATCTTTTTTTGCTTGTATTAAATATGCCATAGCAAGAGGAGCACATGCTTTGGCTGCTTCTAGAATTTTTAAAGGGCCACCATATGACGAAATTTTACAAATAGTATACGCATTATTCAATACTTTAATATAATGTTTATGGTGAAGTTCAACATAACATAATAATGTTGCAATATTTTCAGATGGCAAATCCAATTCCTCAACGGTAGTTTCTATAGGAATACCAACTTCATGACCTGGACATCTTGTTTGTCTTTGAATTGAGACATTTTCAGATGTACATTCACATGGTATAAATACTTTTTGAAGTAGTTTTCTAATAACTGGTCTATCTATGGAATTAGCATAAATGTGTTTTAATAATTCATCTTTATCATTGTTGCTATTATTCAAGAATACATGACAAAATGCTGGTTGCCCATCTCTTCCAGCTCTTCCTACTTCTTGTACATATGACTCGAAACTGGGAGGCATGTTATAGTGAATAATACATCTTATGTCTGATTTATTTATCCCCATACCAAAGGCAACTGTTGCAACAATTATTTTCAAGGTGCCATCCATAAAATGTTTTTGAATTTTTTTTCTTTGTGCTGCTGACATGCCTGCATGGTATGCTTCAGCTATATAAGACATCCTTTTACGTTTTTTATTCTCTTTTTCCATGTTAATTTTCCCAGGCAGAGATAAGCATGATCTTATAACAGCTGCAACTCTTTCACATTCATTCCTCCTAATACAATATACTATGATGGAGGAAAACGAGTCTATTCTCTCTGCTGCCAACAAAGATACTAAAGCCCTGTCTTTATCCTTCTCATATGACATTGATAAGTAAAGGTTATTTGGTAGAGCAGGATTCTTTACGACGCCATTAAGACCATCAGAAATATTTATATGATCTATGACACTCTTAATTGTAGTTTGGCTGGCAGTGGCAGTCAAGCCAAGAATACATTTAACATTTAACTTTTCTCTTAAAACTCTGCAAATCATTAAATAACTAGGGCGGAAATTATGGCTCCACTGAGATACACAGTGAGCCTCATCTATACAAGCAAAAGCAATTTGTGGCAAAGATTTAAAAAGACCTGAAAATCCACTAGATGTATCACTAGCAATTAAAGCTTCAGGAGATATAAGTAGTATATTTATTTCTCCAGCTTTCACTAAATCAATTATTTTACGTCTTTTTGTTGGTTGTTGATTAGTATGAATACATCCAGCTTTCAAAAAGTCAGGCATACTTAACACTTGATCTTCCATTAGTGATACTAATGGGGATATTACTAAAGTTATACATTTGTAATATCTACTATAAATATATGCTGGTAGTTGATAACAGAGTGACTTGCCTCCTCCTGTAGATAATATAAGAAGTGTGGATAATCCACTCAAAATTCTTTTAATAGCATGTTCCTGACCGGGACGAAAAGAACTATGACCAAACTTCTTTAGTGCCTCATACAATTCTTCACAATTTTTTTGATCTTCTGTAAATACTGGTTTAATCAAATTTGAATCTTCAGGATTTTCAGCTAGCAACTGCAAAAATTCATCAGGAATTTTACTGGCTTGATACAAAAATGTACTTAGTTGATCTTCAATAGGATTTTCTTGATCTTTGCTCTTTAAAACAATTTTTTGCATATCTTCTAAAGTTGGCATATTGTTTTCATCACAATCTTCTAAGGGGAGAAGAGCATTTTCCCTATGTGCTGTACAATAACGAGCCATATGTCCTCCTAAGCCACATTTAAAACATGTTACTTTTCCAGCTTCTGGAAATTCCATTCCTGCATGTAAAGCTTTCTTATCTTTCCATAACTGCTTTTTATATTTGGAATAATTTATATGCTTTTTTCCTCTTGAGTAAACTTTTTTCTCAATGTTTATCCTCACAAAATTTTCATTTATGGTACCACTTTCAATTTTCTTTTCAAGTTTATTTAATCCTACAGAATTTTGTGGCTGTATCTTGTGATCTTTGTTTTCTGGTGTTTTGATAGTATTCAGCAAATCTGTAACATTACTATGTCTTGGGTTCAGTTTTTCTTTTAATCCAAATGGTAAATATTCAAGTATGTCAGGGGGAGATTCTTTTTCATTTATAGAATTATTGGTATTACTTTTTGTATTTCTGCCTTTTCTCTTCATGACTTTACTTTTTTTCTCTTTGTGACCTTCATCTTTATCTATATTTTCTTGGTCCATATGACGATTGCCGGAGTCTTCTGCTTTTAAAGGAGAATTTAACTTTTGTTTCTTCAAAGCAGGCTTAAGTTTACTTAATGCTATATTATCATCATCGGATTCACTATTTTCTACATAATCACATTGTTTCTCTGAGTTTATGTTGTGAACTATATTTGTTAACCCAAAGTTCTGATCTTCATTATGTTCTTCTATTGTTTGAGTAAATTCTGCATTTAATTTTAAATCACTTGTAGTTCCTGTTGCTCGGTCAAGCCAACTTTTGTTAATTTGCCTCATAGGATATTTTTTTAAAACTGTAGGATCATTACACATAAGAAAGTTGTCATCTTTTTTATTTTCATGTTTTTTTAATGGATTCACAAAAACAAAATTATTTTCTTCATTGTCTGCACTAATTAAGTCACTTCTGTTAGATGCAATTAATTCATTATTTTTATCAGTTATATTATCTGCACTATTTATATTTGTTGCTTTATTAATTGTAGAACTTTGAGTCTGGCTTTTACTACCTACACTTTTTCTAGGATTTCTTATACTAAACTTTCTGTTTTGAAACAATTTTTTTGACAAGTTGTCTGGAATTGATGTATGAATCCTATTTGTTTTTGGACTAGATAATAACAAATCAAGTTCTTGCCCACTTGGCAAAGCAGGTAATAATGGTTCCTCAGAATTAACATTCTCAGAAAAGTTTTCTAATTGTTGCAATGGCTCAGGAGACAACACTGGATTATCCTCAAATTCACATATTGATAAAGAACTTTCAAGTGCAGAACTTTTGAGTTGAAAATATTTTTTGTATGCATATTTTATATTGGCAGGAGCCTCTTTTATATCAAACTTTGAAGGGGTCCGAGAATTTTTTATTTTAAAATCTTTTTCCCAATTTTTAACAATTAGTTTACATTTCACATATGCTTTATCACTTTTTATAGATTCAATTAAATCCATTTTCAAATGTGACACCACAAAAATATAACAATAGTGTCGAATTTTATTTTTTACACATAATTATTCTGTAAATATAAAGTTATTGCTTATGTAAACTTTTCCCGCGTTACAACGTTTGTCTTTCTATTTGTATTGTACTTGTACTTTGCAGACACCTGACAAGTGACAGCTGTTCGGGTGTAGTTGTTTCATATCATCATATGTGTTCTGTCTTCTGTGCAACTTGCAAAAATCAAGACAGCAATATACCGTACAAACGGTACCTATTTACTATTTAATCCATATTGAAATATTTAGATAAAATTATTAAATAGTAAAAAAAATAATTAATCATATAAATATGAACATGATATTAACACGACAAAAACAAATATTAATTTTTGAAAAACATTGTAGAGAAACATTATAGAGAAGTCGCCGTAATAGTAATGAATACAGTAAAATGCGGTGAATGGAAACACTTTTAGACTGTAAAAATCAAATCACACAGAGGGGACCTAGTTTTTTTAACCTAGTTAAATTTTGGAGGCATTGCGTGTCAAAAGGCTGAACTCAATACTGCGCTTTGTCTTGACACTAGAGCGAAGAAATAAAAATATAAATTTAAATAAATATTTCAATTCCTCCTCCTTTCGAGTGGGGATCGAACCCACAACCAGTCGGTTTTACAGTCGCACTTTGTACAAAGTTATTATTTTACGTAAGTTACAGTCTATACCACAGTATAGACTGTAACTTACGTAAAATTTACTTGTTAACTATAAAACGATGTTAACTATAACACTTTTATTTTGGAGCATGCCTTATGCGCTAAACATCTAAGGAACGAGCTTTGATAGATGAAGAATGCCAGGAAGCCTTCGTGAGAACAAGACGTCTGCTCCTCTGCACCGTTGTCAGAAGACCAACAAGCATTAACGTATCTAGAGATATTTTCTAGGGAGGCCTAGACTAGGTTTGAACAGATAAGTATGTTCGTATAAATGTAGTTTTTAATTTGAGTTCTCGCTAAGGATAAATAGATATATATTGAGGAGATTGAGAGCTACATATTCGGAACGTCACTTTGGAATAATGACGCTGTCTATCCCGCATTGCCAAAGCTCGATACCTAACGTTAAGTTCAGCCAAAAAGCTATTCGGCGAGCTCTGTCTTCTTAGGACATCCACAAGCGCATCCGCAATCTTGCGCAATCCGCATTTTTTCGACACTTTCGTCAATCAGAGTAGTTTCATACTCCTGGAAGAGTGATCTTATCTTATCCACCTGATTCCGAAGAAAGGCGACGGTTTCACTGGGTTGCGACTATTGAAAGCAAGGGACAGAAGCATCAATCAGAGGATATCTTTGGATTTATGAAATTAATATGATGATAGCACTGTAAATAATACTAGAGAACCAATTGGCGCATATAAAAATATGTTCAATTTTATAAAACTTGAAGTGAAAAGAAACGAATAGAATTATCAAAAACAAAGATTGTTCTCATATTTAAAACCAGGAACATTGTAAAAACCAAATTTCAAATCTAAAAACTTTGTGGTATCATAAATACCAAAATTATTTTCTTAATTCGTGCCCACCCCAGAATGGTCTGGTCGTTTTTACTAACCAAAAATTACGATTGACGAAAACAAGTTTTATTATTAAAAACTTTAAGTATAGACTCATTGCATTGAAAGGAGTAAAAAATATATATATTCTTTAATTTGAAATATATTTGAACAGAAATTAACTAGGAAATTAATGTACTAAAAAGGCGCTTTTTAGTGTATTCTTTGAAGAGTACAGTTTTTGAAGATTTTTTTTCAAATATATTTTTGTAAACAATTTATCATTAAAGTTGTCTAGACTACTTGTTTATTATTTAGTTACGTATTTAATATAATATTCATATTTTTAAAATAAATTACTAATTGTGAGTAAACATAAGAAAATTTTAACTTGTGCGTTTCGGAGAACTGCCAACCATAATGAATTTGAACAATATTTAAATAAATGGTAACATTTTTTGCCGTTGCACTTGACAATTGAGTTTGATAGTTGTTAGTTTTCGTAGTACCATATCATAGTTTTTAAAAAATGTATTCTAACCAACAGTGTCTATTTTTGATTTTTTTTGTTTATACATAAAATATTTTGGAGATGTATTTTATGAGCAAATATCAAAAAAATTACATAGTGTGACTATTATATCATATCATATGGGATGGAAAATATGTAATAATGGCAATTATTCGAAGAATTTTCTTAAGATATGCGAAGTGTTTAGCTCTTATAGTTGTGACAACATTTTTTGCTCAAATTTTAATATCTGTTAGTCTTTTTCCTTCTGTTCATGATAATTTACTTAAAAGAAATGGATATACATCAGCAGCTAGAAATAATATAGGAGATATTTCTGCGAGAAAATTAGGAAATAATGTTGGGGACGAAGAAGATGCGTTAGCCGGAAAAAACCAAAATAAGATTATTCCTCACTTAAGATTAGAAGAACTAGATTTTATACCTGCTTGTGACATCAAAAGTAGAGAAGCTATTTCAGCTATACATCGTGCCAAGACCCAAATATGTAAAGAGCAAATTGTAAACAAGACTTGTCATATACAAAATGGTGATTTTTACCCAAAACGCTTACCTAATTACTGCACGTCGGAAACAAAAACTTACGGTCGCCACCTCGGGTGCTATTTAGACGAAAAAAAATTAAGATTACTATCTAGTTATTATAGTAACTTTGCTATGTACAATTCTCCTACATTTTGTCTGGATATTTGTGTACAAGCAGGATTTCCTTATGCGGGAGTTCAGTATGCGTAAGTATGAAATAATAATACAAAATTATATATTTTAGGTATGTGAGCAATATATCAAAATGTAACTAAAAACTGTTATGACTCTTATCTCACATCAAATCACATCACATCAATAACTAAATCTATATATATTATATGTAACAATCACTTGAGAATTAGATATGAAAACTAAAATGTAACATTAACTTATGTTTTTTTACTAACTTTACTAAAATGGTTAATATTGTACCAAGAAGGATAAAGTGAATATGAGTTTTGATATGATTCTATTTAAACTATCATTAAGCAATAATGAAAATATGTATTTAAATTATACTGCGACTACAAAATATACCTACAATCTTAAATAAAAAATAAGTTATGACAATTTGTATAGTTTGTAGCTATTTTCACCAGAAAATAGCTAGAAAATAATTTTCATATATCAACACAAATACCACTTTGTGTTGATATATGAAAATTATTTTCGATATCAATATGAAAACTTCATCCGTACCTGTTAAATGAAAACTTCCATGCATAATATATTTTATATTATGTAAATTGTTCGATTATTTTTTCTTATTTTACAGTTCTGAATGTTTCTGTGGTGATATTGAACCACCACTGACAGCTAAGACCTCTGATGATTCTTGTGATATGAAATGTCCTGGTGATGATTCCCAAGTCTGTGGAGGCTATTTTACTATAAATATATATGAAACAGGACTAGATAGTATGTATAGAAAAATATGATTTTTCATTACAATCTATATAAATTTTTTACTAGTACAATAGAAACATAAGTTGTCTCAGAAATGATTATTTTCTTGTACATATGTATTAGAAAATATACATATTGGCACAGGGGTACAAGCCTGCGACTAAAATGCGAAGGTTGAGAAAGTTGTGGTTTCCACTCCTACTCTAGGTAAGGAAATGCTTAATATTTTCATTTCCTCTTCTTAGTAAAGTACAGTGTTCCGTCACTTGAATGCCACACAATGCCTTGAATATTCAGTGAGAAGTGGAGAACAGAAATGTTGTTATGGGAGCGGAGTGTCTTATACTAGGTTCCCTCAGCCTACCTTGCTGTATATAGCATGAAGCTAAAGAAGAGAAAAGTAACTGATAAGTTTATAAGAAACTCTTTGAATGTAAAAATAAATGCAGTTCAGTGTTATTAAAAATAAGATAAAATTTTATGTTTTGTATTCTATGTGATGTCTACATTAATGTGTTAAAAGTTTTCTAATTAAATAAAAAGAACTATCTGTTTGTTTTAGAATTTGTACCACATTTGCCTACAAATTCTTTGGATGAGAAGAATTCAGCTCAGATAGTATTTCTTTTAACATTAAATGGGAGAGCTCTTCGTCAAGTACATAGATTAATCAATGCTCTTTATAGAACTAGTCATTATTTTTATATACACATTGATAAAGTAAGTGGTGTTTATGATAAAAATAATTATTGACTCATATGTTTGAATTTTCTTATCACTCTATTCCACACAGTCCACCCTGTTTTTTAAAACACTATGAGCAATGGTACTCAACATGTGGCTTTGGTTCTTTAGCCGAGCAAGTAAATTTTAATTGTAATCGTAATATGTCTTTCCCTTGAATGGGAATTAAATACCACAACCATCACATTTACAGTATCTGAATCCTGTACCTCATCAGTCTCAAATGTCTGATTTTAGTTCCATGTATAATACAGTATAAGTATAATGCTGAAAATAATATTGTTTTCTTGGTCTGGTTAAAAAAAATCGTGGCAGTGTTCTGCCGCTGACATAAATGTCTTATCTTGTAATGTTTCACCAGATGTTCTAAATCAAATTAAAATCCAGATCTTCTGCCTATCCATTATACATGATTTACGTGATATAGGGGAAAAACATAATAATGTATGTTTTATATTAAACAACCTTTAATATTAAATATTTGTTATTATTGAATTTCAGAGACAAGACTATTTGCATAGAGAGTTGTCAAAGTTGGAAAAACAATTTCCAAATATTAAGTTAGCTACCAAAAGATTCTCAAGTATATGGGGTGGTGCTTCTCTCCTCACCATGTTGCTGACATCAATGAGTGAAATTTTAACGTTAAGATGGAAATGGGACTATGTTATTAATTTAAGTGAAAGTGATTTTCCTATAAAGTCTCTGGAAGAATTAGAGAATTTTTTGTCTACAAATAAAGGTTTCAATTTTGTAAAGTCCCATGGGAGGGAGGCTCAAAGGTTTATTAAAAAACAGGGGCTTGATAAAACATTTATTGAATGTGAGACTCACATGTGGAGGGTAGGTGAAAGAAAATTACCACAAGGTATTGTCATAGATGGGGGAAGTGATTGGATTGCCCTCTCACCAAAATTTGTATCTTATGTTGTAGCAAAACAAGATGCGTTATTAAAAGGCTTAGAAGTTATATTTGAACACACTCTATTACCTGCGGAGTCTTATTTCCACACTGTACTGAGAAATTCACAATTTTGTAATACATATGTAGATAATAATTTACATGTCACAAATTGGAAACGTAAATTAGGCTGTAAATGTCAATATAAACATGTCGTTGATTGGTGCGGATGTTCACCAAATGATTTTAAAACAGAAGATTGGCCAAGAATACAAAATACTCAAACCAGACAGCTGTTCTTTGCAAGAAAATTTGAGCCAATCATTAATCAAGAAATTATTACAAGAGTTGAACAATATATAGGCATTAAAGATCATTATCTAATACCAAATCTAGAAGCATACTGGCAAAACCTCTATGATGTAAATGATTTAACAGCCAGCACTGATGATTTACTTTTAACACATGCTGGCAGTATTATACGTCTTAATGCAAAAATATTGAATGACGAAAATTGTAAGATAAAACTGAATGAAATATTATCAATCAACATTTATAAATATGCTGATATATACAAAGGAAATTTAATATTACATAAAGCCATAATACAAAACAAAGAAGTAATTTTAGAAACATGGTACAAGCCAAAACAATATTTAGATTTGAATTTTGAAAATTACAATGATTATATTAAAATATTTAAAGTGAGCTCAGATTATGATCAGAAAGAAATGACTTTCCGAAACTTAGGTAATATTTTAGGCCCACTATCAGAGCCAATCTTGTTATACCAATTTTCCTCTAATATTGATAAAGATATTGGCAATTTAACAGTTGTTTGGTTGGATCCATCTGGTAGAGTAGCAGATATAAATATTATTCACAGAGATGAAAATAACTTAACTAATTTCATCAAACCAAACATTAAGCAGCCTTTACTGCCAGGTATATGGAAAGTAGGTTTATTTGATCTAACAAATACTATTGCCATAACAAAGTTTTTAATAACACCCTTAGAATATTTTTCGGGTAAGGATATAACTCAGCAAGAGGCTAATTTAGTTCATTATGGATCGCAAAATTACTATAAGAATTTAAGCTATGTTAAACCTAAGAACTTTATACCCAACCAAAAGGATAAAAATTTGCTAACAGAATTATCAAATTCTAACATAAAAAGAGTGGGTAAAGATCTCGTCGAATGGATTGATAGCTTAAGTATAGAATTTTATAATGTTTTAGGTTCATGTATTGTAATTCCTGATAATAATCTTTTAGACAATATTACATGTGGAAATTATAAATTTCAAAAATGTGTATTATCAGAATGGAGTTCTAATTCACCAGATCCAAAAGGCTTTCTAGGAAAAATAGATAAAATTTCTGGGAGATTAAAAAGAATATGACAAATATTTATGATTTACCACTAAGACAATAGAGATTATCATACTTTAGTAATATATATTTTTAATATTGTAGTAATATAACATAAACATTTCATATTTGGACTAAAAATATAAACACATGTGACATGTGGCACTCTTTATACAACATTATTATTAAATGTTATAAATTTTAAGAATACAATTAAGTTGTATAAATCTTTTTGTATTTAATAAGATTTAATTATTGATTTTTTTGTTTTATTTTTCATTTTTTATAAATAGTAACTTATTTGTGAAATTTAAAATAACTAAAAAAATATCAAAATCTATTTACTGATATTACCTATATAATATCAGTAGAAAAGAGGAAGTGTCAGCACCACTTTAAATGAAACCACAGCTTTATTCTATAAAAGCCTAATAAAATTTTTAAAAAAATCCAAAAATGTAAGTAATTTTTTCAAACAAAATAAATAATAAAATTATTTGGCAGTTCTCCAAAACGTTCAAATTTCAATTTCCATGTTTCATTAATAATAAATTATTTTAAGAAGATGAAAATCGTATTAAATACGTAACTAAATAATAAACAAGTAGTCTAGACAAGTTTAATGATTTTTAAACATTTTTAAAGCGTTAATCCACACTTAGGAAAGAAAAATACTTATTTAGAAAACGTGTAAAAATTTGAACGTAGCGGGACCCGAAAACGCGCCTCCTGCAATCGACCAGGCGCTCTGACCACTGAGCCATACGTCTAAATAAGTAAGTTTAATGATTTAGTGTATACAAAAATATATTTTAAGAAAAAACCTTCAAAAAATTTAATAAAATATTAAATTTTAATTAACTATCAATCGTCATTGATATCTTTATTTACTACTTATAGATTAAAAATATTTCGGCAATCGTTAATATATACTTATATTGACATTTTGAACAAATCAGTAACCAGCACATTTCATGTACTTTGAATGAGTTTTTGATAAAATTCCAACGTGTTTTATGTAAAAACATCATTGGTTGCGACGTCATTGCCAGTAAAATGGTAACAGATGGCAATGACGCTGGAAAAGAAGTAGGTGAAGACAGTGATTATTAGCTTTTAGAGTAGACGAATGGGTCTGATTTCAGGCTGTAGTCCTGAATCTTAGACATATTTCTAATAGTACTAGTACTCACTGATGGGTCGTGTAATGAATTTTTTTAGTCATTCTCTGTCATAAAAATTAGCTTCACGCTGTATCTTGCACACAGCAGGGTGCGCAGAGGGAACCTAGTATTAAGACACTCCGTTCCCCATGTTCCGCGGTATTTTGAAAGCATTACAGATATTATAGTGTTAAGTGGCGGAACTCCCAGAGCGAAGAAATGAAAATATTAAATATATAATTTCATTGAGCGGGAATCGAACCCCCAACCTGTCATGTTTACAGTCACACTTTGTTCCCCTGGGCCAAGAATGGCTTGCATTCTAGCTATTTAAGATTTAACAAGTACGCATACAAACAAACCTACTGAGTGACTATTGTCAATAATATTGTGTAATCTGCGGGGTCATATATTGAACAATATTATCCCTATATACAACAAAACAGTAAAAATATTTTGTCTGTACATTTAGTAATTTTGACTGAAATGGATAGAGGAACACTTAAAATTAATAATAGAAAGCAATTTTTTTTTTAATTTCTTGTCTGTCTGTCTGTCACCAATTGCTTTGTTTTAACTTAACTTAACATTTAAAGTTTGTTTCATCAAAATCGGTTCATTAAAAAAAAATATCAGCGTTTATATATTTGAATGAACTCAAGGCATTAGTTTGCCTGCAATATAGCAATCGCGCTGGGAAAATTCCTGGCTAAAGAATGACATTCGAAACGTCTTAGTTATATGACTGTTGATACAAATATATATTTTTAAAGCACTATTATACAATATTTGATACAATAAAGTAAACAAAATTGAATTGTTAGTGGAGATTACCTTCATAAATCATAACTTTTAAGTTTAAGTCGTAATTAATTCAACACAGAAATAAAGACCGATTTGATCTTCAAATAAATATTAAGTGTATTTAACATAGATTCTTCGGTTCGTTCGTTCGTTTGAAATAAATCTTTATAACAATGCCTAAAACCAGCCTTTCTACGTGTACTCTGTAATAACAACATATTTACCAATCGTACATTTAGCTAATAATATATGTAATTTAAAAACTGTACAGGAGTTAATATGCAATCATTACAGTTATTTTACAGAGAATATTATGAATCCTTCAAATCAATAATTTAATATTTAAGATTGTTTCTGAAAGAGTAAATTAAATTATTCACTGACATCAGCACATTTAACAGAGTTTTAAAATGATGATGAGACGTACATTACATAGGTAAAAAGAACGTAATGTTACAAAAATATATACGTAGAACGAATAATTATCTTTATGTATATTTTTATACATATCAAATATCAACATTGGTCGTATTTGTTAATTCAAAACAATCAAAAGTCCTTATAGAAATTACTATAATAAGCGGGCGAAGCCGCGGGCGGGCCGCTAGTTGACAATATAGTATTGACTATAATATTGTGTTGTGTGTGTGGCCTATCGTTTAAAAATCCCTCTTTTTTCGCAAGTAAAATCTGACAACGCTGATAGGTCATCCCCGCTGACACCGCACCGTTACCCCGCGAGCCAGTTCATAAAATTTGTTTGTATATATTTGAGAAGTTGATCACCAATTGACTACTTTTATATATTGATTATTGATAAATAATTGATAAAGATTTGGAACTTGGAAGCAAGCAACATTATTTATACTTTTTAGAGTTATAAACTTAGAATTAAGAAAAATTATACTTTATAGAGCTTAGAAGTATAAAAATGTTATGATAACCTAAAGTATCATGTATCTGTTATAAAGTTTTCTTTATGTATTATTAAATAATATAAACAAATGTAATATAGGTAAGTAATAAAATCGTACAATAAAATTAAATATTGAAAGATGAAAAGAATATTAATAATAATCTATGCGAAAATAATCTAATTAATCATGTAATCATTGATTTATGAGCATGTTATAAACATGGATAATTATTAATTTTGGGCGCTTTATTTTTCAGGATAATAAAAATGAAAAAAAATTGGACTAATCTTAAATTTGAAGACACTATTCAGTGTTATTACTTTTCGATACAAAAATTATCAGATTTGGAATGGGAACAGCTCTGTAAAGATCTTAATGAAGTAGTATCATTATTGTCTCAGGGATATATTTGGCATAGAGATGAATTTAAAATTACTTTACCTTTACATAATGGCGAAGAAGAAAAAGGTATATGTGAATTTTTTCTTATCTTGACACTGTAGCCCGCAGACAGCAGGGCAGGTAGAGGGAACTTAGTGTTAAGGCACTCTGTTCCCCACTTCCCTCCGAATTTTTAGAAGCATTGTGTGTAGAGTGGCGAAACTCAATTGTGGGCTTCTGCCTTGGAGCCAGAGCAAAGAAATGAAAATATTAAACAAAATAAAATTTAATTCATTCCCTCGAGTGGGAATCAAAATCAAAACTGTCACGTTACAGTCACACCCTTGTGCCCCTGTGCCACAACAGTCTCATATGTTTTTTTTATGAAAACTAAAATTATTTAAAAATATTCCCTATATCAGTAAGAAATGAATAACCAACACAATTGTTCTTTTGTATATCAATCCATGTATTATTATTGTATAATGTAATGTAAATATATTGGAATTTATTCCCTTTAATGTTCACTCTTCATGTTTTTTAAATAGATGAAGTTTCAAGACACTATACAATTCTATATACAGTTTTAATTTATTTACAATTCTTTATTTTTAGACTGCCCAGAACATCTTACAAGTGTCACATGTTTTGGTGATAATCTTGAAGATGAATGGTATATTGTTCATCTTTTGATAGAACTTACAAAAAAGTACACCGATTTGATTGTTAAAATAGAAGACAATGATGGAGATTTCCTTTTGATTGAAGCAGCTAACTATTTACCTGCATGGGCTAATCCTGATAATACTGAAAATAGAGTAAGTTTCTTTAACTTCATGCTAATCCTACTTTTAGCAGGGTAGGCAGAGGATAACTAGTGTTATGGCAACTTATTCCTCATGCATGAAATTGTGCATTTCAAAATATTGTGTGTTGAGTGGCAGAAGTCAACTGTGCTTTTGCAACAAACTGTGCTTTGTCTTGTAACTGGAGCATAAAAATAAATCACTTTTCAAGTAAGAATCTATTCCACAACCATTGTGTGTAAATGCATAATCAGACTGTGCAGTGTCCCATTGCATCAGCCAGTACAGTAATTTTTTGGCTATGAAAAAAAAAATATATGTCAATCATACATTTATACTATGATTATATAAAAAAAATATCTAAATGAGAACATGATGGTTGTGGGTACTAAATCTCCCTCAGAAACATGAATATGATTAAATTATTTTTATTTTGAGTATTGATAATTAACATGTAATATTTAAAATTTTCACTTTGCATGCTATGCATTTTGAAGCTTGTAAAATTTTAAATATTTCATACTGCATTACAGGTTTTCATCTTTAAAGGAAATATTCACATCATACCACCTTCAATTGTTTCCATTTCTTCAAACCTTACGTTAAGTGAAGCTGTAGAAATTATCAAACATAAAACAAAAGAAACCAAAACATCTTTAATGATTCAAGAAAGTATATTAAAACGAGTCAATGCTGCAAAACAAATAAGTACAAACATTCATAAAAGTGTTGTTAAAGTACCATTAGAAATAGCAACTGTATTGACATTGAAACCTACACTTATTTCAGCTCTCGTATCTTCTTTCTGTAATGCTGACGCTTTAGAAGTTAAGGAGTATAAAACCATAGGTTTCAATGATTGTGTCAATGTTGAAATTTTATTTACTAAACATTTATATGCAATGCTTAAACATACTAAGTTACCCAAATTTGCTGCACAAAAACAATTTGAAAAGGACAATCCGAGTGAAATTGGTGTAAAATTAACCTGTGGATACAAAACTATAATGAACAAACTATCTAAAGACATTTTTACTACACATGAATATCAGCAATTTTTAAAAGCTCTAACCAAATATGGATTTTTTAAAGGAAATATAGAAGGATCAAAGGAATATAATGAACTGTTAGAAAAAGCTAAAGATTACTTTTGTAAAATAGAATGCCCATTGAATACATACATTGCAAATCAAATTAATGATATAAAATTATCTGCAGATTATGAAATAACCAAAAAATCTGTAGAAGATAGATCTAATAGGTACTGTTTTGAAGAAGAAAGTGATGAATGGTTAAACATACGCCCAGAACAATTAGATGAGATTTTAAATACTCAATATAGTGATTTGGTTAAAGTAAAAAGTGAAAAAACAACATCTCCAACTGCTATAACAAATAAATTAAGTGATTTTCTCAAAAAATCATCAGATTTTGAAGGCATTGAACTAACTAGGAATGATGAAAATGATAGTAATGACGTCGAATTTAATTCTGAGGAATTTGTAAGTTGTTTAGAAAAGATGTTAAATATAGTATCTAACAATGGTACTGCTTCCGATTCAGATTTTAGTGACGACGAGGATGACGTTGAAACAAATACTGTTAGTCTAGAACAAGATCTTGAATTAGCGACAAAACTAAAGTCCGCAAACAAAATAAGCAATGACAATGATGTATTACAAAATTTAATACAAAGCATGAAAGAAGAAGGATTGTCAGGGCCAACGAGTACAGTTTTAAAAACAATAGGAATAACTAAGAATAACTTATTGGACTCTGATGATGATGATGATGAGGATACTATATAATATTATCTTCATTAATTTACAAAGTTTGTTCTACATATTACAAAAAATATAGTAACAAATTTTGTTAGCATATATGATGTATTAAATTTATATCTTTATAATTAATACTGTTGTCCCTAGTAAGCTGTCAAAGAATAAAGATAATATTCTATGACAAAATGTAAATTATTTTTCCTTCTCATTCTGGCTTCAGTTTAGTCTATGACGTACCACCACGTATAGACTGATAGGTGACTGTTGGAAATTGGAATGACGTGCGGTACTACATGGTACATCAGACTGAGTCTTAGTTCAACCGAAAACTTCTGCGCGTTAAAAGGCGTATGAATTTTAACAAGAAAAATAATAAGATCTTAGGATAAAATGAATGGTGGAACCCAATGCTGTAATTCTTAGCAGAGATGAAAATAATTTTTAAAAATCACCAGCAGGAAATCGAGCCCACAACCATTGTATTTACAACCTATATGTGTAAGTTACAGATACTGAAGTGTACTTACTATAAATAATTTTTGCAAGGACTAATTCAGCTGTAAAATCAAGGAAAATTTATATTTGAAGCAAAAGTAAATTAAAATAAAAAGATTTTTATTATTAATAGTATTTAATTAACATTTTTATAAACATTTTACCCACAACAATCAAAATGAGCATTTTAAATAAAAATAACTTCAACCAACATTTTGTTAAATATTTGCCACTCCAGACTTCTACCTAAAATATAATCATCTAAAATACAATGCATATATGTATTCACCTTAAATAAAATAATGTATGATATACATAACATACACCAATAACACTGTAAAATGATTTAAAGTAAACAGTTGATAAATATAATGTGAATATACAATATACTAAAAATTATATATTTTATAATCCTATTAGTATATTGTACTTAAAATTAAATTCACCACCAACAAAATTTTAATTTATATTTTTTTGTTTGCGTCCAACTTTGTTTTTTTTTTAATTACTAGATATTGGTGGTGGAATGTTCTCATGCAATATGAGATGTCCATTGCTTAAAAAGTTTAAAAAGTTATCCAAACAATATTTAATGCGCGAGTATTTTCTTTAATATCTAATCGAATATCAAATGTTTCACTTGTTAAATATTTTCTATTTTATTTCTAACAATTTTATAAATGAACTAGGGTTATATCAGATGCGAAGAAAATTTTTTGCTATGCTATTAATATACTGTAACTTTAAAAATGCATATTTTGTTAAGTCTTGTCTATATAATTGACGACTTATGCTTATAGATGTGCATAAGTGCCGCCGGCCACTATAAGAGTCTCGCCGGTCATGTAGCTGGCGTCGTCGGACGCAAGGAAAGCGACCGCGCCAGCTATCTCCGAAGGCTTACCAAATCTCTTCATAGGTACTATTGACAGACTCTTCTCTTTACCAATTTCAGAAGACGTTATCTGTAATTAATATAATATTTATTAGCTTCGCGCTGTAAGCAGCATGTTGCCGGGTAAGAGAGCAGCTAGTGTTACTGTGACTCCTTTCCCTACGCGCCACCCAGTTTTCTACACATTGAGTGTTGAGTGGTGGTAAATTAATTATACAGGATGGAAGCGTCAGCGCTCCTTTTACGGGAACAGCATTTAGGGTAAAATATTTCAAACCCATATCTTAAGAAATTAATCAAGATACCTCAACAGTTTAGACGTAGGATTTTTTTTTTCATTTCACGATGTTTATCCATATCTGTACTGCGTGTGACGCAGTTACGCATAGATACCAATAACGTAAACACACTACTACAAAAATCAAATGTCGTTCTTGACAAATGGCGCTTTATTTTACAATGATAATTTTATTATTTATTTTGTTTGAAAAAAATCTATTTCCCATTTTTGGGAAAAACTTTTTTATTTAATTGTATTATTCTTTTATAGAGTAGCTAAAACTGTGTTTCATTTAAAGTGGTGCTGACACAAAAACACTGTATATTCCATCTGCCTACTCCGCTATATGCGGGATAAAGCGTGAGGCTAAAACAAAAATAATTATAGTTACCGCAGAAGCGAATTTCGTGGCGACTATTCCCGGTGCGACGCAATTAACCCTGATATTGTCATTCACAACTTCATTTGCAATGGCTTTAGTTAAACCAAGGAGAGTTGTTTTGCTAACACTATACGGTCCCAAAGGCTAAAATTAAAACATACAAAATATAAGTAAATGTATATATCAATATCTGATGAGGCCGGTCGTGGCGCAGCGGCACGAGGTGTGACTGCAAAACCAACTGGTTGTGGGTTCGATCCCCACTCGAGGAGATGAAATATTTACTTAAATTTATATTTCCATTTCTTCGCTCTGGTGTCGAGGTTAAGCGCGGCGTTGAGTTCTGCCACTCAACACGCTATGCCCCCAGAATTCGGCAGAATGTGGGGAACGGAGTGTCTTAACACTAGGTTCCCTCTGCCTACCCTGCTGTGTGCGGGATACAGCGTGAAGCTAAAAAAAAATCAATATTCGCAATAAGAAATTTTCTATTCTACTCTACTATAAAAATAAAAACACATTTTTACATTTTTCCATAGCAATTATCTTACATACAAAATTTTAAATTTACATCTTTATGTTTCACTCACTTAAATGAGTTCAATGAATAAATATAAAATGCTGAAACTTCTTAACGTAGACGTACAGAGCGATGTTACGACAGTAAAATCCAAAAAAAATAATTTAATATTTAGGAACAATAGGTGTTGTAATTTAAAAAAGCACAGTTACCTTATCTGTTGCTACATATATTCTATGGCCAATACGATAACGCATAACCGATACATATAATTTATTCTTAGCTTTAGTTAAAGGAAGTGTGAAAAGCAGTGTTATAAATCAGTCACTTAAATAAAAAAAATACACATTTCAGATATATAGATAATAGCTTTACCTCCATTGGCTGGTAACCGGCAATAGAAGACACAAATATTATACTGCCTCCTCCACGCTTTATTAACTCCGGGTACGCCTCTTTTGCCAACATCCACGAGCACTTTACGTTTACCTCAAAGATCTTATCCCAAACATTTTCATCTGTCTAAAACATAAAAATAAAGTATAAATCTAGTCTAAAATATAAAATTAAGTCCAACTACATGTAACCTATACGGTGAACCAAATATCAATGAAATATTTTACTCTGGGAACGAGGTAAAGCGCAGCGTTGAACCAATCAACACGCAATGCCTCAAGAATTTGGCGGAAAGTGGGGGACGGAGTGTCTTAACACTAGGTTATCAGGGTCCCTCTGCCTACACATTATGTGTAGGGTAGACAAAGGGCACTGGGAGCCGAAGGGACATGGGCAACCAAAAAAAAATGTAACCCGTTAAGCATACATATTATAAATCTGTAAAATTGGTCAATTTGATACATTGAATAAAAAATATACTTCTATTTAGATATTAAATAAAAATCTTATATGAGAAATAATGAAAGCATTCATACTATCGTTTCAGTCCAATCTATACTTCATCAATCATACTTCAAAATCGTAACGGATCGGCGTCTGTACATGAAAAAAATTAATGTTTTTGTTAATTAATTAAATTAATTAATGAAAAACAATGTTTTTTTAAATGGTTGTCTCTGCCTTTGTTCATGCTAATGTCATCTCAGCTTCACCGATTTAACTAGAGTTTTCCCCTATTTTTTTCAAGTTTCCCCTTAACATTTAACATTTGTTTTATTCGAATCGGTTTATAAATATAAAATACCGTCGAATTGATAAAATCTTTCTTACGGAAATCGGTTAATAATTATTAACCGATAATAATAGATATAATTATCGCTTAATAATTATACAAAGAGTTTTATAAAAATGATTAATTTCTATATTTTTATAAAAAATCGATGAAATCATATACTTTTTATCGGTTAGAAAGAAAATTAAAAATATAAAATATAATAAGTTTTTTTTACGTTTGTTGTTTGAAATATTAAGTAGATGTAGGCATATCAATAAGACCGATAAGTTTTCCACCTACACTTTTTTAACTACCCAATAATTTGAATTATTCTTCTTATATCTCGAATATTTTTATATCTCTTAATATACCTCTAATATTGGTGATACAGCAGGATTCACAGCGGCATTTGAAACAAGAATGTCGACGCCTCCAAATTTACTCTTTGCCTGTAAAGGTAAATAATTTAATGGTAATTTTATCATTTTAAAGTGTTATTCTACACTAAGGATAGAAAAATATTTATTGAACATAGCGTATCAAGAATAGTAGGAAAATGTCTTGGGCGTATTCCAAAAGGCGCGGGTACGATTCCGCTTTGGTCAATTTTTAATAAAAAAAATATTTTGAGATTAAAATCAAAATTTATATTAAATTCAGTTAATAAAAAAATATAATAGATTAAAATGTATTTTAACATATTTCACACTTGACTTCAAATTTTCAACATTTTACACAATATATTTGTTTGAATTAGTAAAATTCATATAAAAATGCTGCCGTATTCCAGTACATCCTGGTCGTGTTTCAAAAAAAACGTAAAAGTACTTACAAAATCAAATAACTTTTTTCTTTGGTCAGCGTTGCCCACGTGACAAACGAGTCCTTCAGCGTTGATGCCATCGTCGCGGAGACTGGCTGTTGCTTTTTTAACGTTTTCTTCTCTCCTACTGCTTATAACTACCGAAGCACCCTCTTCGCCTAATCTTTTCGCTATAGCGTAACCTATTCTGTTAAAAAATGCTACTAATAAAATATTTATTATTTTTTATTTTTTTTATATATAGATGACTAAGGCCAGTCGCAGCGCAGGGGCGCAAGTGCGTGACTGTAAACGCGACTGGTTGTGGATCCATACCTACTCGAGGAAGTGAAAGATTTAATATTTTCCCACTGGTGTTGAGGTAAAACGCGGGGTTGAGTTTCGCCACTCAACACGCTATGCCTCCAGAATCCAGCGGAAAATACGAAACGGAGTGTCTTAACACTACACTGTTGTGCGCGGGATAAAGCGTGATGCTGATTTGTTTTTAATTGAATTTTAAATTAATAATATGTACCGTTATATGTATTTTTACTTTGCCTAGACTCCTCTTAGATATTTTTTTTTCTTTTAAAGTTGCTTTGAATCAGTAGTCAGAATAATTTTATGCATTAGGGCTATAGTTTTATTAGTAAAAGAAACACAATTACAATACACATAGAAGAAGATTAATTAAAAATAATATTAATTACTTCAAGGTGAACTTGTTTAACGCAGTGCTTATGCACATTAATATGCAATTACAATATACTAAACATAATAATAATAATACGGGAAAATAAACTGCTTAAAAATATACATCAACTTACCCATCAGTTGAAGCTGTTACTATAGCTACTTTGCCTTTAAATCTGTCACTGTGGAAATTTTTTGCACTTGTCGTCTGAGCGAACATTTTTGAAACTGAACTTGTCGAGAAAATTATACTAGATCGTAACATATTCAACATACAGTTTGGACCTAAAGTCCAAAGTTTAAAGATTGCGTCGAGTCGACGGTCCTAAATAAAATTAATCTTAATGGATAATGAATATTAATAACTGATTAGTGCTATCATAAACTCATATATCGTAATTTGGCGTAAATAGCGGTAAATAAGTGAAGCGATTAAGAAATTTTAAGATTCTGCACTGTTTGCAATAAGTTGTCAGCACTGAACAACCGTAGGTATAATGATAGATAGATATGTGCTCGTGAAAGTTGACAAAAACATTTATTAGTTTTTATCGCTAATCAAATCACTTATCGCAATTTCTGATAGTTCATCATAGGTATCATGAGATATATAATTAACACGTTATATATTTTGTCATATGTCTTGTTATATATATATATTTTATTCGTTATGTTTTATCTAGGCGTATGAAATTCACCGATATGATTGTTTTCTGTAAATTAATAAATTACTTTTGTTAAGTGCGAATCGTATTGATAATGTATATTAAATTTAGCTTCTCAATGATCTGCAAATATACGGAAGGTTTTTAAACGACGACCATGAAAGTATTTCACTGCTTCTTTGCTTAAATCTTAAGTAAGGTATATTTGTGAAATACTGAGATTTAAGCTTGTTAAAAAACAAAATAAAACTAAAAATATATACTTATTCACCCCAAATTATGATATCCTAAAAATTACCAAAAGTATTAATATACAAACCAAAAAATATCATACTTTATAAATTGAATACTGATAACAAATTACAATTACAAACTGTCAAACATGAAACAATAATATATATATTATATATGTATAAATCTAGATGTCTGTGATTTGTCGTTGATCCCTATATATATTCTGTAAGACTATAATTTTTTGACTACCGTGAAAGCTTAAAATACGAAACAGAACGCAACAGAATAAAATATTGGTCGATATATATTAAAAATATTTATTGTTTTCAATATAATACCAATATTTACCTTTGTCTTTTTGATCTTTAGCCTGGCTGCACACGTACAATAATATTGTCAATAAAGTACGTATTGTCAATAATATTGCGTGTGTGCCGCCGATTTTCAATATTATTGTGGATTTCTAGAAAATCTGTTTTTGGCACTACAATATCGGGGGAAGGCAGGGTTATTGTCAATAATATGGTCGAGTGCGGGAGCGCTGCAATATTTTAGTTGAAAAAATGACTTCAAAGGAGGCGAACGCTTCTGCTTTTCATTCAAGATGGACAGCGAAAACAGTGTAAATAGCGAAAATAATGTTAATATACTACTCCCACGGAAAAACAATATTTAATAGAGTTTATTAAAACTGGGCAAACAAATATATTTTTTTGAAATAAGTCTCTGTTAGTAAAATTAGATTCACACTGTAACCCGCACACAGCAGGATAGGCAAAGGGAACCTAGTATTACCTGGGAGCTTAGGAATTTCAATATCATTAATGAACTACAACAGACGCCATTCGTAGCCCAGGGGCACAAAGCGTGACTGTAAACGCGACTGGTTGTGGGTTTTATCCCTTCTCGAGGAAATAAAATATTTATTTAAATGTATATTTTCGTTGTTCTCCTCCAAAATTCGGTGGAAAATGGGGAACGTAGCAAAAGTATTGTTACGAAGGAACCACTGTCTAATACCATGGTGAAGAATGTTAGTCCTTATATAATAGTAATTAATGAAATTATATCCTTAGGTTCCCTCTGGCTACCCTGCTGTGTGCGGCGTACATCGTAAAGTTAATTTTAGTAACAGAGGATGATTTAAAAAAAAAAAAAAAATTGTAAGTATCGAGCAGATTTTTTAACGCTCTATTGTTCTTGACTTAATCGCGATATGATTCAATAGATCTATCCCATAGCTCTGGATAAGTTTTTCTTGCTTTAATAAACTCTATTAAATATTATTTTTCCGTGAGAGCAGTAATATTAACATTATTTTGGTTATTTACACTGTTTTCGTTGTCCATTTTGAATAAAAAGTATAAACGTCCGTTCCTCTGAAGTCTTTTCTTCAACTAAAATACTGTTGCGCCCCCGCACATGACAATATTATTGACAATTACCCTGCCTCCCCCTAATATTGTCTAGGCAAAAACAGAATTTCTGGAAATCCAAAATAATATTGACAAACCGGCCGCACACACACAATACTATTGACAATACGTACTTTATTAACAATATTGTTTATTAAAACAATCTTATCCAGAGCTATATGAATATATTCTCCTTTCCCCGCTTTCTGTCAAATTCTGAAAGTATTGTGTATTGAGTGGCGGAACTCAACGCTGCGCTTTGTCTCGACACCAGAGCGAAGAAATGAAATTATGTAATATATAAATTCTGGACACCGCGCGCCCACACACACGCAATATTATTGACAATACGTACTTTATTGACAATATAACTGTACGTGTGTGGCCAGGCATTTACAGTTTATATTCTGTGGTAATTGTAATCAGCTCTGGGTAAATCTGTTCTGTCATTTGTCGTAATTTCATACCCACTAAGTATTGCACTATTTTGCTGCTTTTTGTTATTAAAATATTATGAACCCTCCATTTATATAAAATTTCCTTGTTTTGAAAAGTGATCAATGTCTGGATTGTCATATATTTGTGATTACGGTGAATCACAATCAGAAGACAGTGATAAAGAGGAAAACGTTCCTCCTGTAAAAAAGTAAGAACGCATAAAAAATCGAAATTGTATTATACTATTAAATATACTTTTACGCACAATATTATCATCAATTTACTTATTAAATTTATTGTTAGTTATCAAAATCACTTGACACATGAATGATGTATTATTATTTCTCTCTTAGAGTAAAATTTCCAACTCCTAACTTGAGTGGAGTGTCTGTTATACCTAAAGAAAATCATGTTGATGATCGATCACAACATGGAGGAAGGATTCGATCGTTTCCACACGTAAGAGGAAATTGGGTTACTTTTATCTATATTGACTGTAAGTTATATTTTAGTTCTCCTAAGCCATTAGTGAATAAACTACCTTTATGTGATAACCAAAGGAATGTTATTTCAGATTCAATAAAGGATAATTTATCAAAGATAGAAAAAAAACTGATAGACTTCATACTGCTGTTTGATAAATCTTATACATTATGTGAAGATTTTCATATAAGTCTATCTAAAACATTTGTGTTAAGGTATCACATGATAAAATCATTTATAAATTTCTTACAAGAAAGTTTAAGTGAAGTTAAAAGGTATAATTATTGTATTTATTTATAGCAACCTAAATGCAGCTTCAAACGCTTTAAGTTATTGTTATGTTTTGGCCAAATTATACGAAATCTAGACAATCTACATTGGTACATAGCAAATAATGTTTTTGTATTAGTACAAATGGTTTGATTACACTATTTATGCCAGTCAAAAAGAACCTGTTACCTTTCTCCAGACACTTAGGTTTTATGCCCCACCATTCATCAAGTTTCATTTCAAGTCATTCATCATCCATCCTCAAAAAATTTATAATATTATGATGATATTGTTATAATTTGTCTATTACAATAATACATGTTTAGCATTTGAATGAAATAAATGAAATCAATTATATTGTTTAATTTTGTAAGAGTCTAAAAAAAACCCTGTGAAGCTGCAGAAGCCCTTACTAATATACAATTGTCTTATTTTTATTAAATTTATTTTAGATATATTTTTAATATTTTTATTTCAGTTTTGAGCTAAATTTTGATTCTTTTGAAGTTTATTGTAACGAAGAAGAAACAAGAACATTTGTAGCACTTAAAGTAGATTTATGGAGTCACAAAATTTTATATGATATAACTTTGAAGATTGATGACATTTTAGAAGAATATAAACTACCAAAATTTTATGATGTGAGTAGGCATAATCTAACATTTTTATTATACTGAGGGTCCCACACAACATGCCCCATATGTTATTTGATAGGTAAAAAAAGTTGAGGTATTGTTATAAAATGTTGGACCAAAGTAGATTCTTAACAAAAATCATAAGTTATTCTCAAAGCTTAGTTTCGGGGCTTAGGGTTTCAAATTGTCTGAATAATGTATTTACTATAATAGGAGTGCTATCTATACTATGATAAAACAGTAAAAATGTTACGTTCAAATTTTTATATGTTTTCTAAATAAGTTTTTTTTTCCTAAGTGTGGAATAACACTTTAAAAATGTTAAAAAGAAATATTACTTTAGAGAAAATTGTTTTGTGTGTAAAAATAATTTGTGATTGTTTTGAAGAACCCACATTGATCTAACATATTAGACCAAATATAACTAACATTGAATACCTACTTGCGACTTGTATTGTTACCTGAAGCTTATCAGTTTATTAACAAAAGTATGGCATCACAGATTTCGTTTTTTTATTGTGTATTTTTTTACTACAATTAAAGGTATGTAGGTCTGCAATTATTTTATTTGTTTTAGAAACCATCATATCATATCAGCATACTTAGTATCAATGGAAATAAAAAAGCAGAAATTTCACAAGCATTAAGCAAATTGAATGAACAAATTTTTAAGGAAAAAGAAGACTATACAGAACCATACATTGTTGACAAAATAAGTTGCAAGAGTGGTAACAAATATTATCAGTATTGCTTGAACTGAAAGAAAAAGAAATTAAAATGGAAAGAAATTTTAACAACAAAGTCTATATCAACCCAAATTTCAAGGGAAATCCACATATTCCTCAATCATTTACAGCAAATTCTTCTAAAACTTATATAAATAGGCATTATACAGAAACTAAAAATAAAGACTATACAGGTCACTGTATTCCTAGTAATAGAAAAATATATGTCAATCCTAATTTTATACAAACAAGTAACATTCAACAAGCAAGTAGCACATTAGCACCAGAAGGAGGATACCAAAATAATGAACATATCACCAGGATATCAAAATATTCTTTTGTAAGAAATATTTCAAGTAACAATATGCAAAATCAGTCAAATCAATTTGTTGACAGCAATAAAAATACCAACACTAAAATAATTTGTAATCGAACTTCTAATAACAACGAAAGTATAGTCACATTATCAAGATCTCGTTACAGTATAATAAGAAAAACACAAACTGCTCATAATAAAATTGAAGAAAATACAAAGACTTATGGTAATGTGCAAAATGTGATGAACTTCAATCAACCTCTTTTGGGCCACCCCATTTCTACTCAACAAAGTAACATTTACACTAAAAAGGAGCCTGCAGAAAGAGTTGCTAAAATAAAAATAAGTAAATATAAAACAGTACCCATAACCTACTTGAATAAAAGAAATGAGAGCAACAGACTAAACAAACAGTCAACTATAAGAGCAAATAAATGTGAAAAGCATGTTAAATTACTTAAAACAAATCAATATAAATATACAAAACCTAATAGAGTTTCATTAACAAATAAAAATACTGTTAAACCTATTTCAAAAACAAACCTAAGAATCAATAAAAGTTCATGGCATAACATAAGCAAATCAAAAGTGATGAAAGCTAAATTCCGAATTAATAATATTCCATGCAGACTATTCACTAAATATGGTAAATGTTTGAGGCAGATGTATGGAAATTGTCAATATCTTCATGATAAAAAGCATGTATCACTATGTAGAAAATTTTTAAAAGGCATATGTCATGATAATAATTGTTTCCTTTCACACGAACTCACTGCAAAAAAGATGCCTACTTGTTATTTTTATTTAAAAGGAATGTGTACAAAAGATAACTGTCCCTATGTACATATTAAAAAAAGCGAAAACATAAAAATTTGTCAAGATTTCTTAAAAGGATATTGTGAAAAGGGAGAATCATGTCTATTCAGACATAATAAAAATGAACAAAGCTCTGGAAATAATAACTCTGAAAGGAAGAGACAACCGATTAACAAAGTTATAAAGTCTGTTAAAATAAGTAAAAAATATAAGAAAAAAGAAATATGTAACAATCAAAAAGATATACTGCAGGGTAATGACGGGTGTGATGTTGACCACCGATATTATAAGGAACTTGTAAATGATGAAAATACTTGCCAGATAAAGCCCAGTAGGTGTAAACTAGGTATCTTACCTTCATTCATTCAGTTGTAAAATTAAATATAAACTGAATCAAACTCACGACCGTCGCGTTCACATTTGCACGCAGTGCCACTGTGCCAAGACGGCTTCAAGTCATTATTTTTTTATTATAATATTTTTGTACGATTTGTTGACAAGTGAAGTTGAGATTATGTTATGTTTTGTATTTTAATTAATATGAAAAATAAACTATATATTTTGATTGTGTGTTTAAATTTTAAAGCAAATTATTATTAATAAAAAAAATTATAGTAATAAAATAAACATCTTGATAAAGTTTTATTACAAAAGTGAACCTAAAAAACAAAATAAGTAACTTAAATATTATAAATAATTTAATATAAAAATTAAAAATAATTTAAGAAATTTGTTATCAACGTTAAGTTAATAACAAATTTCTTAAAATAATGTAATAGATACTAAGAAACTTTGAGCCATTGGCGTTGCCAGACGCGCATTTTTAGGATTTATAATTTCGAGGTTTCATTTCTTCATATCATTTGATTACTTCTTTCTATTTAAGGTAATTAAATAGTCTCCCATCCATTGATTTCACGCTCAAAATTTCTTAGATATATATTATATTAGAGACAATTGCCAAATTACTCAGAAACAAAACTTATGTAGGTACGTATGTATGTATAAATTAAGAACAACCTTTGGCTTTTTTGGTTAAAAGGAATAGAAACAGACATACAAAATTTACAATGTATAAACAATAAAAACCACCAAGCTTTTAGCTTATAACATGAAAAGTATATTAAATATTACACATTATTACATATAACATTTAAATTATTTCTTGAACCACTTGGGCACTTTGCTTTCTTTAGATGAAGATGAAGCGCTACTTGATTTTTGTGTACCGCTACAAGTTTCTTCGAACTTCCTTCGACTGGGTGCCCTAAATAATAGTATTTTTTATTATTCTTTCTCATTTTTAAGCAAGGTAGTATGTGGCACTTTAGTGTTAAGATACTCCATTCTCCACTTTTCAAGATATAGCGTGTTGAGTGGTGGAATTCAACGCACATTGTTTTTTTAATTACTTTCATTTCTTTGCTTGGTTAACAAGACAAAGTGTGACGTCGAGTTTCGCCACTCAACACTCGAAAAGCAAAAAAGAAGAAAACATTTATCTGAAATGATTAAACATCAAAATAAAGTACCTATATTTAGACGCCAAAATACTTGCAGCATCACTAGTGGTTTTCTTTGAATATATTTCTTTTTTCAAATATGCTTGACCAGGTTTTTCTTCTAACCATTTAAAATGCATGTGAACACAGGGCACAAATCTAGCATCTATTAATGTAGTATTGGGGTCTAAAATATCTTTTAGTGGTGTGGTAACTGTAACAGATAATACACAAACAATATTGATACTTTAAGTAATTTTCCCAAAAACAGTAGGCAACTTTTTATGAATTAATTACAGTGTGATTTATCATACAAAAAGATATGAATAATAATAATTATTTGAGGCCTACGGTGGATACTACGGTCGCCACTTTCTTCCGAATTGTTGCGGAACTCATCGCCGAGCTTTGTCTAGTTATCACAGCGGGGAATTTGGAAACTTATAATATTTCATTTTCTCGAGCCTTTGTCTCCATGCCTCAGTGCCACGACTGGTCTCGAATTAAATCATGCATCTTGAATAAATAGATATTTATCATTTTATCTATAAAAGAAAAGATACTTACATATGTGAAAAGGTTTATCCGTTTCGCACAAATGCTCTTTGACAAAGTTTTGTACATCTTCTATAGTATTGTTGGGGGTAAAAACACCTTGAAGTATCATACTATCAGGAAATTGTATCCGGACAACTGCATGTTTATAATTGTTCAATCTTGAAATTGAAGCCTTAAAATAAATAGTCATAATTATTTTTAAAAAATCAGCTTCACGTTGTATCCCGCACACAGCAGGGTAGGCAGAGGGAACCTAGTGTTAAGACACTCCGTTTCCCACTTTATGCCGAATTCTAGAGGTATTGTGTGTTGAATGGCAGAACTCAAAGCCGCGCTTTGTAAGAAATGGAAATATAAATTTAAGTAAATATTTCATCTCCTCGAGTGGGGATCGAACCCACAAACAGTCGATTTTACAGTCACACTTTGTGCCGCTACGCCACGACTAGCCTCAATTATTATTTTTAAATTTATGGAAAACAATAAAATTTAAAATTTTTGTATTTCACCTGTTCAAGTTCTTCCCGTTTGGTAGACGTTAGCATTGGTGTGTTTTCCAAGTCAATACGACGTTGTTGTAATTCATGATACATTTTCCTAACTTCGTCAATCGTTAAGTCGTAAAAATCGTCGGGCAGGTCCGCAAATTCATCTTCATTTTCATTAGGTTGCATAAAGGCAACTGCTTTTTTAGATCCAATCTGAAAATAATAATATTTTAGGACAAGACTTTATCTCACGGCTCCCTGAATAGGATATAGACGAAGCTGGTTGTATATACCGAGAATTTTATTTTATATTAAAAGGAATGTGCCGTTTTGGACAATTCAATAGATATTTAACTTCCACGTAAGTTAGTCTTTGTCTATTAGTCTATATTATTAAATTACTGGAGGCCAGTAAGTCTAAATTATAAAATAATTTCCTCCAGAGTTCGGCGGAAACTGGAGAACGCGCAGAGCGAACTGGAGAACGCGGAGTTTGTTATTCTACTCTGTTGGGTGCGGGATAAGTTGTTCATTAAACAATTGACTCAGTGCTTATCGGGTTGACAAAACGTATTTAGATGCACTCACATGTCTTCTTTTAAGTGCCTATTTTAAAAAAAACATAAGCATATTACCTTGCAGATATTTTTATTTTCACTAGTGACATACATATTACATTATTACCTATATTTATAGCATTTTTAATATGCCTAATACCAATTGGCCATCTTTTATACATTACTTATGTAACCTTCTATACTCTTATGTACCTATCTTTTACTCGATCGATCATCGTCAATTCGGTCGGATAGTCTATGAACCAAGATCTTAAGTAGTAAGTAATCACAAGATTAATCAGAAAAATAACAAAATCTAATATAAAATCTAAAGACTAGACATAACCTAACAAGATCTAGTATAAAAAAAAAAAAAAATAGACATAACACAACAACGCCTATAATAAAATCTTAAAATTAGACATAACACAACAACGTCTAGTATATATAAAATCTTAACACTAGACATAACACAAAAACATTATATAGAAAAACTGTAAAAATTACACATAGGGTATGTGTAATGATGTGACTTTCCTTATGGAAAGCTGCTAGCTACAGTTTCCACTACGACCTAAAGTAGCTCCGACTATCACGCCTCAGATAAGAAAGATCTCGATCATCTTTGCTACGTGATCGTTTACACCGCACGCCATGGTTTTTTCGACTATTCGTTTTACGCCCAATATTAATAACCTATCTCCAACGTCAATCTTAGATTGTTTCATATATCTATTCAATCTCTAGATTGGAGATCACGTTATTGCGTTAAATTATGTGTAACAATACTTTATACGAGTTTCCTTCCAATAAGGGCCGTTGCCAACAAGCAACTGCCCTGATTGACTTTTTTTTCGAAGGGCTTAAATGCTATTGACCTAGGATGGTCTTTACAGCGTCACCGGGCGGGGAGGGGCGAGAGTATCTCGCCCGTGAAGAACTATCTCGCCACTAAAGGGCAGCAGGATGGCGTTGCCCATTAGGCCCTGTCGCACCGAGGCACGGACCCTCTATTTCATTGCTTTTACAGGCTTTTTTACTTACAACCCTTTTTTATTTGATTTCGTTAACAGTACAAATATCTGGAATTTGCAGAAAGTGCCCTATAATAAATGTACTTATGTACATTTTTTTAGTTATGTTAAATTATAAAAAATATATACTTTCTTCCTGAAATTACATGTACATAAAGAAAATCTAGTGTCACAATCACTAGTCAACATGCAATGTCTCAAAAAATAAGCAGTACATGGGAAATGAGGAGTCTTAATACTGAGTTTCCTCTGCCTACTCTGCTATGCATCCCCTAGGATACAGAGTTGAAACTAAAAAAGAACTACTTACAAAAGTAACCTCTTCTTCAATTCTAAGTCTCCTTTCCAAGCTTTCCTGTGTCATGATGGGTTTTGAAGCCTCTTTTTGCTGTATTGGCTGCACCTGTTCTTTAAATTGTTCTTTATCATTTTCATCAGTTTCCATGGGTGTTATATTGGTATTTTCATTCAACCTTTGTTTTTCCTTTTCTTTTATTATTTGCGTTATTGGGTCAAATGGTTTCAAAACAGTTTTTTCATCATGAGCTCTCGATGGACCTGGCTGGTTATTTTCTACAGGATCAGTATTTTTAGGTTTTTGATCAACATCATCACTTTTAACTACGGGAGAATCATGCTGTTTCTCTGCCTGAGGCCGACGGTAAACACGTGAAACATTTGCTTGTCTAAAAACAATATAGCACTTTAACAACTTTGTATTTACTTTAAAGCAAATTATAATAAAAATTGTATATTTTCAAATATATGTCATATACTTACGTGGCTTCCATTTTATCTAACAACTGTAAAACAGCTCTTCCCTTTATTAAACCTAATTGCCTTAATGATTTTTCTTTTAATGCATTTAAACCTACTACTTCTTGTCTCATGTACATGATAGCTGGGTTGTGTAAAGATGACAATTGATCAGGAGCCAGTATATTGATTAAATCAAAAAGTGCAGTATTAGGTGGGAAGTCCCCAGTCATTCTTTCACCTTGGAATACACAAAATTATTTCTTAATAATGATTCTAAAAATATATTAATATAATAAAAATATAAATCTATAAATAATATTTATAGATTTATATTTTTTATAATAAACTGATATTCAACAATGAAGAGTTTAATATTTATTATTAAAATAAATTCAATTTCCTTAAAAATATACCTACCATCATTCAATGTTAATCTTATAGTAACATTAGATTCTTCTCTTTTCTTTTCTGCTTCAACCATCTCAAGTAGAGCTTTGTTAGGTATATTACAAAACCTAATAGTTGTAGTTAAATCTAATATATGATTGTGGTGTTTTAAGTCATAATTTGATGGTGGTATACCCTGTTTCTTACATACATCTTCTAGGAGCTAAAATGATAAGTAAAATATATTATCTAGATCGCTTGTAATAAATATGATATTATCTATGACTATAGGTAAATATTTGTACATATATATTGTATGATATTTTAATTAAAAAAAGAGACGAAAGTCTATAACATTTAAAGTTACTGACGAACATTGCATCATAAAACATGTATTTTTTTTTCCATTTGTTCAACTATCATTTAATTAACAAACCTGTAGAATACTTGTATCAGCTGTACAACTGACTTTTACTCTTCTTCCATTTGGTACGAGAACAATTATATCTTTCGACATTTTTTTAAATTATTATTTGTACGACTACTTCTAACATTGATTTATTAATACAGCATACAGAAATACTTATAATATACAGGTATGCGTTCCAATAAAAAATAAATAAGCCGGCATTAGACAATGATTGGTAAAATATTAAAAATGAAAAAATGACAAATGACAATATATTTGGCATTTGTCAAAAATCATAATTCGACTACAGATGCAATACAAAATTTTACCGTACCGTACTGACTGCTATGAACGTACGGGCGGATGAAAATCGTGGTGTAAATAAACACAAAACCAGGAAAGTCATTGGCGTATCTAGAGATCTTTTCAAGAGGAAGGAAGGAGGAGGCCCAGTGGTCATTTTATCAAAATTGAGTTTATATATAATGTATTAAATGTGTTTTGGGTGTATATATATATGCATATAGAGTTCCCTAACTCTGCAAGTGGTAACGAAGTGGAGAGCTAGAAACTTTGCTCTTCATGAGATCTGATAAGGTTTTGTAAGTGTTTGTGTGATTTTATTTCTTTTCGTAAAATTATAAAATTGCATGTAAAAAGATGAGAATGTTGAGATGACGATGTTGAGATATGTGGACACATTAAGGACATTTTAAAACAGATATTACAAAAATATATAATGTTTAAAACAATAATTATTTGCCCCGTGACGACATCTCGAATCCATTATCAAGTCAAGCTTCTACATTTAGCGTCTTACCTTCTTTTGAGCTTCTGACGCCACCGTCGCTTGTTTTGGCGCGCTAATAAGCGTTTTTTTGAAATTCGAGCGCGCATTTTACTTCATTGTTTTTTAATTTAGTTTACACGCTCTAACAATATTATTATGAGCTAAGTTTTTGATCAAATTTATTTGTAATTGTTTAAATGGAAGTGATTATATTTCTCCCTTAACATAAATATGATAGTAAATTTAGGTGTGGTATCAACCACGTCAAGCAATTCTAGTATGGAGACCTAGTGGGTAACGAGTAACGTCTAACGAGATAATGTGGCGCCATATGTGTATGCATGTATTGGTATAGTAATAAGTAGTTTCTAAACTATTTATTTTTCAAAAACATTTCAAATGTGTTAATCGAGTGCAGTGCCTGCTATTTTAATATTGCCGAGCCTAGTAGCTCACCTAATAAACAACAACTACGTTATCTAAAAACCCATAATGACAATTCAATTGAAGTCTAAATGCCTGTTTTTCTTACATTAAACAAAGAAAATTTTGCTAAAATTATTTAGCTAACCTTTAGAAAACTCGTTTTGTTGAAATAAAATAATATTTGGCTACCCTAGGATAACATACATTAATTACATCCGTTTTGTTTTATCTTTCCTTAACTAAATTAAGGTAAATTGAAATGTTTTAATACTCATTCCTTTCCCAATGAAAGTCACCGTTTGTACATTATCATTATACCTATTCCTACTAATATAAGCTATATTCCTACGAAGTATATCCTACGAAGTTTAGTAGAGCAATTGACGTCACTTATATATTTCTTATACATTTTATTTCTAAGGGTTAGTCATAATCTGCCTCCCCCTCTCATTCTCTATCTCAACTTTACCTATCTGCATATGTCGTCCTGAAATACCGATAAACTCAGAGTGAAGAGATATAAGGTGAATTTTGTCGATTTATATGTTTCAGTCTAGTCCTACGCCTGACATAGGACATCTATTGGAGCATGCAATTCCTATTACAATGTAAGTGTTTGTGATACAAAGAGCACTTCCCGGCATGTGTCCTCAATTGGTTTCTCAGACGAGGCCAAAATCTTTTGAGATGACTTAACATTCTCTTTTGTGGTCCATCGGCGAATTGTACGTTACCACGCCATACATTGTTGCCGCAGACTTTAAAGCCAAAAATAGTTCAAGTGTGTGCTGTTTCTTGGGACATTAAGCGCAATGGTCGGTCAATCGATAATTGGCATTTCTTAGCTACATATACCCGTAAGGTAAGGTCACGCAAAGCGAAAAGTAAAGTTCATCCAAATAAAGTTGCGGGCGGCTACTAGTTATGAATAATTCCCACTTTTTCTTTTATGCATACCATTTATTACAGAAAATAGTATTTTTTTCCAGCTTCACACTATAACATGGTAAGCAGAGGGAAACTAGTGTTAAGACACCGTTCCCCACATTCCGCCGAACGAGGCATTGCGTGTTCAACGCCGCGATTTGCCTTGTTACCAGAGCGAAAAAAATAAAATATTAAATACAATCCCACTCTTGTGCTACTGCACCAGGACGGCTGAATATTAATAAACAGTATTGAAGTCAATTAGAGCAGTTATTCCGATCTTTTCTGAACTCCCATCTGGTCAGTTTCGTACCAATTTCATGATTGTAGGTTTACGAATGAACAAAGTTTTACTACGATTTAAGTTGGCGGGCTTATTCACTCATTTTGTGATGAACTACAATTATAAATTTGTAAACTTTGGATTGATTTTTTATATGCCCTTAAATTTCTATTTTCGGATTTTTCTTTGTTTATAGTGTTAAGTTCTATGCGTTCGAAATTTTATAATTCTCTAAACAATGAAGTTTAAATCGTAAAAGTATATCTAATATTTACTGATAGGATTTATTACACTCAATTATAGCAATGTGAACACAAATAAGTGGCGTCTATATTAAATTATTTATTTTATTTTTACAATGGAGTCAGGAGGTTATTAATAAAGTCACAATATTGTCCAAAAAATATATTTTATTGTAGTAGACAACACGAGGATGCGCGCCCGGCGCCCAGCCCGCCCCGCGCGCGCTTCCCACAACAACTCTTCGCTATCTACGTCCATCTCTGTTTTAATAATTGGAATAATTTATTTAATAATTACAATGTTTTTTTTATCTGTCCATATTTTAACATTAGATATACCTAACTTCGTCTTGTATAACTTGGTGTAAGAACAGCCTTCAGGAATTGAAATAAAGTGGCGCAATATGCGCCTCACAGCACAGTTTCCATTTCTACCCGCGTCCGCTCCCTAAAATATTATAAATAACAATGTATTTCAGTAGTTTATCATGTTTTTCATAAATCAACTTCACGCTGTATCCCGCATCTAGCAGGGTAGGCAGAGGGAACCTAGTGTTAAGACACACCGTTGCCCACTTTCCACTGAGTTCTGCATGCATTGCGTGTTGAGTAGCGTAACTCAATGCCGCGCTTTGCCTCGACACCAGAGCGAAGAAATGAAAACATAAATCTACGGAAATATTTTATCTCCTCGAGTGGGGATCGAACCCACAACAAGTCGATTTTACAGTCACACTCTGTGCCCCTGCGCCACGACTAGCCTAATGAATTCTTATTCATAATATCTGTAACTAAGATTTTTTAGCTTAACGTTGTCCTGCGTATAGTATGGAAGGCCAAGGGAGCCTAGTTTTAGGGCACTCCGTTCTTCACTTTCCGCCGAATTCTCGGTACATTAAGTGTTGAGTGGCGGAATTCCACGCATACTCATAAATCATTCCACCGAGGGGGATTGAACCCACAACCGTCGAGTTTATAGTCATATACTTGTGTCACTGCCTCGCGACGGCCTATATTATTATTAGGTATATTAAGTATGTACATATAATAATTCTTTATAAAAATAAAATCAGCTTCACGCTGTATCCCGCACACAGCAGGCAGAGAAATAATTCATCTCCTAGAGTGGGGATCGAACCCACAACCAGTCGGTTTTACAGTCACACTTTGTGCCGCTGCGCCACGACCTTTCTTTCTTTCTTTTTTTCTTTCTTTATAAAGACAAATATTTTTGTTTAATAATTACATTCAGGTTTTACAATATTTATATATTTTTTTCTCTATTAAAAGCATATTTCTAATGTAATTGGACAATTTCAGGCAATTTTTGTAAGGTTTGTATTAAGCGAGGTGATCTATTCAATAGTTAATTACATAAAATAAAAAAACCTTCACTACTCGTCTTCGTAATTATTAATTCAAAAACAGCTTTTGAGTTCTAAAGAAATTCCAGGTTTGTTAGGTTACATCTTGTATTTACGATATATTTTTCTTTCCTGACTGCAAAGGAAGGCTTATTAGGTTTTTCGAGCGTATCTTGTATGTAGGTATGTATGTATGTAATATTGTTTATTACTTTATATCTCCAGAATCACTCAACGGATTTACAACAGATTTAGCAACCCAAGTGTTCTTAGACGACGTGACAGCCAAGACGACGTAAAGAAAATGTAAAATGCGATGCCATTGTACCTACTAAGTGAAAAATATTTTTTTCGAATACAATATGGGTATCAAATAAAAGGGCTTACACAAGGATTCCAAAAAGGTATATCATGGTTACCATTACCGTAATACTATTATAATAAAAATAATACAATGAGAAAGTTTAAAAATATGGATACGCGTTTGTTATTGCCTACTCTTGTGTATTGTGAAAACGGGTTCAAATACTCACGATATTAAGATTACGAACAAAGGTATTAAATTCTAACAAAACGACAATATTGCTATTTTACGCGGTTTGCAAAAATAACAATAAGTGTGGTTTTAATTCGTCTATTACCTATCGAACAGATCACCATGCACGTAATGTTTCTAAGTGACAAGTGGAATAAGGGAAGTAAATTTAACCTGGCGCGTAGATCCCCGCAAGAGAGCGGGCGGTCGAGGTCGGGCAAGAGGTCGGCGGGCGCGTGCAGGGTGCGCGGGCGCGTGGCGTCGTGCGCGCGGCCCGCGGCCAGCAGCGCGGCGGCGGACGCGAGGCGGCGCGGCGGCGCCTGCAGCCCGTGCGCCGCCAGCGCCGCCGCCAGCTGCTGCGCGCGCGCCACCGCCGCGTCCCGCTCGTGACGCACGCGCCATATCTACGAGTAGTAGACAAGTATGTCAACGGTACGTACAAGTTATAAAAAATTAAATTTACTGCAAATAAAAGTTTATAATTGTTTTTTTTATCTTAAATTGCCAACTTTTAGATTTTCACTTTTCACTTCTCACCAAATTTAATAATACTAAGTCAACGGGAAATATTAAATTTGAGTTTCTATAACGGGACAAATTTCGTCCAATAAAATCGAAGTGCGGCAAAAACGAAATTATACATAAACTACCTCAGCAGCACAAATAGCGGAGCGACAGGGTCCGCGGGCGAAGCCCCGAGCCGATGCCTCCACAACTGCGCCATGAAATGTGAGTGATTGTCCTGAAACCAATTAATTATTCAGATTTTTATGTGTACATACTATATAGAGTGTTTTTGTCAGCACCACTTTAAGTAAAACCACAGTTTTAACTACTCTATAAAAGCCTAATACAATATTTTTTTTTTGTTTCAACCAAAAATGAAAAAGTTTTTTTTAAACAAAATAAATAATAAAATTATCTTTGTAAAATAAAACGCCATTTGTCAAGCACGACGCAAACATAAACCTATCAACAGTCTATTCAACGTTCCCTCAACCTACCCTGCTATGTTCAGGATTCAGCGTAAAGCTAAAAAAAGAACATCTTAAAACTATTACTACTTCTATATATACGTACCCATAGAAAGTGAGACAAGAGCACAACAGGAACTCGCGTTAGAAGCAGCCAGGTGCTCCCGCATATACCGGAAGTATACGTGCTCTAGAAGCAAGAGTAGGGCTGCCAGCAATATCCCCGCCATCAGTAATAAGAATGCTGACAGAAACTGTTCTAACGCGAGCGGATCTGACGATTTGTGCTCTTGCTTGTTAGGCTTGCAAGTGCCCGTCATCCAGTACCTGCAGAAGTTAGTATTTCAAGCGTTCATATTTTATTTATATTTTATTACATTAGTTAGTTTAGTTTTTTTTTTTTGCCTTTTTTTTGTAATTACTTATTACATGTTAAATGCACCTAATACACATATGTTGTTATTAATATATTTTTATTGTATTTTTATATTTATTGCTTAGGCTTTTCGATTTTATAAAATTATAAAATAACATATTTTGTATCTGATTATATAGGAGTGAGTCTTATGTGTGTATATCACACCCAGGTCTATATTCTCCATCTTAACTAGGTACCTATGTAATAGTTACTAATTAGATTGTCACTATATAAGTAATTACTGATTACAGATTTGATAGGGGTGTAGTAAGGGGTGTAGTTTAGTTAGGATTAATAAGCATCAGGAAGTCAACTAATAGAGTTAAGAATGCAGTTAGCTATTTATTTCTAAATTGATACCTAATACTAAAGAAATATTTTGTTTTGCAGAAGACAGTAAACATAAAATTGACAGAACAGATCAGAAGCCTACCTTCGTAACCGCTCTAGGTCTCCATTGGAGCGTAAATCAAGTAATCTTTTATTAAACATGCTTAGATATTTGGAATTTCGTGTAAACGCTAATCCATAGCCAGACATCGCGTACCACGAGCCTACTGTTAATAATCGGCAGTCTTCATCCTACAAAATATTAAATCTAATGTTAGTAAATGCGATAGGCGTGAAAGTAAGCCAGCTGCTAATTCTATAAGACAACCTACTTGTGAAACGAGGTAATCCAGGACAGTTCCGTCGTATATGAATGCGTCAAGTTCTCCCGTCAGGACGCTGGTCACTCCAGCACTCACGGTGCTTCGGTTGTACCTGAAGTAAAAATAAATTATTCAGGTATAGACTTAGCATCACAAGAAATTAGATACCTACATAGGTATACATAAATTACTGATTAATGAATAATGCTACTGAATAAATTAAAATTAAAGTGGCATATAATCACGTCTATCAGTGCAGACTATTAATTTCATACTTTTTAGTGCGTGTTTTAGTAGTTGGGTTTTAGGTTTTAAACTTTCTTTAAATTTAACTTATTTTGGAGTTATGTGAATTCGTGTTATTTGTCCAAATATGATACCTAGTTTAGAAGTGATTTTATAAAATCTTGCAAAAATTATCATTGCAAGTAAAGCCGTGAGCAACAGCTAATAATGTTTACATATTTGAAATGTGCTAAGAAACCCTTTCATTGGATTCCAGACACCACACCGTAGGGTTTTTTTTAATTTTTTAATTTAAGTCTAGACTAGAGGGTGCTGTTGTCAATTTAATGTGACGTCATGTAGCCTATAATCAGTGGACGATCAAGAGGCTTCTTTTGTCTGATTATGATAACTAGTTTAAAACTTATGAGGGAGCATTTTTGCTTTCCCGTAGTCGGGTAAAAAAATAATTTAAGAAGATAAAAAAATAAGTTAAGTAACGACTTACTGTGCCATGTACGCATGCGGTTCAGAGAAGTACTTGGACAGAGTAGCGTCACTGTGCGACCAAGGCACCGTGCCAAACTTGAGCGCCGGTCGGTGTGACAGCGGCCGAGCGATGCGCGGGTCGTCGAGGCCGCTGAGCTCGTGGAACTCCTCGCGCGTGATCATAAACGCCGCCAAGTTGGCCGTGTATATCGCCAGGAACACCACGGCGAACATCGCCCACATGTTGGTCATGAAACGTGCTGTGAAACCCCGCGGTGAATTCGACGTGCACCGATGCCTGATAAAATTATTAAAATATTAGAAATCTTCAGATTTTGTAGATAATAAATATATAATAAGACACAAATGTCAAAGTACTATATGGCATGAAATTACTTAATGTATAATATTTATTGCATAACCTCTTGAGATCAATATTATTAATAAACTATCTTAATAAATATTTGGTTTAAATTCACCTGAAATAAAACGGCCCATACAATCCAGTACGTCCGACAGAGCGAAAATCTATTCTGTGGTATCCTATTGGAGTTATGACCCGTGGAGCAATCAAAACCACTAGGAGACAGCCACTCAAAGAAGAATATGGAGAATGTGGCCGCTTGAATAGCGACAGCGCCAACTAGCATCCAAGACGCTGTGTCAAAAGGCTCAAGGAACGCTGTTGGAGATATTATTCCAGTACGTTTCGCCACAACTATAGCTACACCAGTTTCCATAAATGGCACACTGAAATCTACGACGGCTTCCCGATCCGAATTTATGATGAGTGATGTTAGAACCTATGAGAAAAAAATATTTTTTTCGTGATTTCACACATGATTTTTTTCTAAATAGGTATTAATATTACTTTATTCTAAAATTACCTTTGGTTAAGATGATATTATTTATAAAATTAATAAGAACGAGTTACGCTTACGCTATGCTTAGAGCAACTTACAAATATAAGTTGTTACCTTCAGTAAAATTAACATAAATTGTTTATATTAAACAAAGAAAACTAATCAACATATTCACTCTAAAATATAAAATTATTCTTAGGTGTAATAAATAAATTAAATAATAAAAAAATACAAAATTAAATTACCATATCCGTTTTTTTGTTCACAAGTTCCGAGATTAATCCATTCCATTTCCCTTGGTGTAATGTTCCCCACCGTCCATCTTCAACCCGTACGAGCTCATACGTGAATCCTAAATGCTCGGCAAGTA